>LPNX010310496.1:78351-164349 GCA_001517045.1 Pseudotsuga menziesii | reverse complement strand
ATAATGTGGGCCATTACACTCCCAACATTTAACAGGTTCCTTCCTTTCGAAATTTTTAGTAAAATTTCCGTGATTGTTAGAAATCTCCTTGCTGCCCTTAAAGTTGTTGGAGTTATTTGAAGCACCATTCTTGCTTCCTTGAAAGTTCTTGCCATTAGAATGGTTTCTGTTCTTGCTGTTCTTAAAAATTTTCTGAGGTATAAACTCCTTTTTCTTATATTCAGCCTGATTACCATTCTTTTTAGCCTTCCAATTGGCTATTCCTTCCTTCTTTTTGTTCTGTTCAAAACAGAAATTTGCTTTTCGCATGGCTTCTTCCAGATTTTTGGGGTTGTCATATTCGATTCTGTCTTTTATATGGTAGGGCAAGCAGCTGAGAAACCGCTGTACCTTCGGTTTCTCATCAACTAAATACAGCACATACCTCAACAGACTTAAAAACTTGCTGTTTAAGTCTTTCATTGTCATGGACCCAAGCTTTAACTCATAAAAATCCTTGGCCCTTTCTTCATAGTACTGTTCGGATAGGAACTTCTTCTTGAAGTACCTTTTGAAAGTACTCCAATTGACCTCCTTTTCTTTAATCCCTTTAACCCTCTTCAAATCTTGCCACCATATATCTGCCTTTCCTGAAAGGTTATATATGGCCATTCTAGCCTTCAGTTGGTTTGAATAATTATAAATCTGAAAGTATTTCCTCATCCCGGATAACCAGGATTCTGCCTCTTCTCCTTTTTCCGTTTCTCCAGTGAAAGTTGGGGGTTTTATTTTCTTGAATTCCCCAGAGATCTCTTCGTAAGGTCTGTACTTTTTCTTTTTCTTATACACCTCTGCTTCGCTACTATCACTGGTAGAATAATAGCTTTGTTGTTCCTTAAGGCCTTCAAATGAGGAACTGCTATCAGATTTAGCTAGTTTCAACTTTTTGGACCCTTTTTGATGACTTGCTTCTTCAGATTCAGATCTTCTATTTTTCCCTTCAGTCTGAAATTTCTCTATCAGAATTTGATTTAACTCCTCTTGAGTTTTCAGAATTCGTTCATTATCCCTTTTAACTGACTCTAATTCAGTCTTTAGACCTTTTATGGTCTGCATCAGTCCTGAGGAGTGAACAGTTACCTCCTCTATCTCAGATTCTCTGGGCATTTGTCTGGTTTCAGTATTAGGAGACTCCTCCGTTGCATATGCTCCTAAGTTCTCCATACCTGCCTGTTAAATTCAGAAAAGAAAATAATTCTATGCTTTTCACATAAAACAAAATACAGATTAGTATATTATTTTTATTGTTATGCGGAAAGTAATTAGGCCACATTAAGGCCTAGTGTTTGAACCATGCTCTGATACCACATGTCATAACCCCAAATTTTCAAAAAAAATTAAACTTTTATAAAAAGCGTAAACTCATATTACTGCAATAATTAAATATTGATTAGTTAATGTTATTAATTTTGTATCTGAATGATCTTTACTTTTGTTTAGAATACAAGCTGAGTTTCTTGTCAGTTTTTTGATTATTTTCTGTTTGCAACAGCAAGGGGATATGCTATGTTAGACTGGGCTTACTTAGCTACTAAGCTAACGCACACAGTTTTCTTTCTCTTACAGATACCCAGGTAAAGTTTTGGGATTGCTGCTTAACAGATCTTTTAAAGTAATAGAAATCATATGCTGTACCAAATTCATTCCATAATGAAATATAGATATAATGCATGTTAGCCAGACTATTCAGCTTCCTACAGGTAAAGCTTTCCCTGAACTCCTTTTGATAAAGAAGAAATTCAAAGATAGATAGTTTAGCGATACTAGAGAAAATAGATAGCCATTTTCAATTACACTAACAACATTCACTCATACTATTTATTTTCTAGCTTATAGCTTAAGTCTGGTTTATCATGTTCGATCCTATTTTACTTTACCTAAATGCTGTTGACTTGTTATGCAAAGAATATAACTTCAGGATGTGTTTGACTGCAGCTAAAATGTAAAAATTAAATTAAGTAAAGTCCATAAATGCTCATAACTCTAGCAGCTACAGGATTTCCTGCTTAGTTATAGGTCTATACTTAGTAAACTTTCAAAAGTGCGGAGTGATAGAAAAAGTCTTATTTCCACGATCAGTAACTGATCAAATTTTTTATGTGCACCTAGGGATCTATCATATATTACCGTAATCTCTTTTACTAAGACCTCCCCAGTTTAATGAACGTCAAGAAAAGGTAAAAGCCATTTGCATAAGTATTTATCCAGTTATCACACATTAGTTTCTTGTAATTCTTTGCACATGACAATAGTTACAATTATACTATTCATCTTATGAATTTAAACTAAAAAAAACAGAGTTCTTATAACTTCTATCAAAGCTCTTGATTTGCATTTGTCAAGACTTAATAACCCTAAGCCAAAACAGTTCTAGGGTTAATAAAGAACAAGCCATTCTAAATAAAATAGAAGGAGTATACATGGTTATAACAAACCCTCCTTTTGTTCAAAATCTAAGTTCTATCATAATGAACAGTACTTATCAATAAGAAGAAAATATTAGACTTAATGCTTCGATGGTAGAATAGAGTAAATGATCATAAGGCATTAAACCTTATGAACTATGTTAACATACTTTACATCCATAATCTTATAATCATTATAACACAAAGTTCATTTGGTTATATTATTATGTAAAGGTATACCCTCAAGCGAGGTCTAATTGTATGGTCTGCATTATAAATACCAAACTAGGGTATCAATCTCATTGTCATATTATAGTTTATAGTTTCCAATACAATGTTTTATATGTTGAGGTCTAACATTACAATCGTGTATAATGTAATGCATATTATAACATTGTAGACATATTATAACATCAAACTAGGGTTATCATAGACATATTATAGCTTATAGTTTACACTGCAAAGTTTATATGTTAAAGACTAACATTACATCGTATACATTGTAATGTAGGTAAGGTCAAGGTTGCGACCCTTTATGGAATCTCCATACTATGATTTTGGTTTGCCATCCAAATGATTTGAAACATTAACAAATCAACCCACTCAATAGCAATTATTTTAACGCTGTCGTGGCTGTCTCCTCGCCATGCACTGGATGTTTAAAAGGTTGACTCGCCCTTTTACTTGCCTCAATTCTTCCATCGCCTTCGGGCTTGAGCTCTGCAAACCCTGGTGGTTTGTTACGGTCGATTTCTTGTCTTAAGCTGTTCGATTGTAGTTTTCACTCACTGTGTCCCTTACAGCTCAGTGCATAAGTCTGTGACTCGGTCGATGGTAGCATTGGAGTCATTTCTGGTCTAAGGGTTACTTCGTTGAGTTATGGTGATTATTCGGCCCCAGCATGCTTGTGAGACTTTTGATTCCTTACCAGCTGTGTCTCCCTTTGGAGAAGATCCTCGGTTTACTGTCAGCCATTATCACTGGAAAAAGGAAGGGTTTGGTTACCCCGGTTCTTGGTCGCTTGTTTGCTTTTCGGTGGCTGTTCGACTTCAAACACTGCAGGTAAAAATACAGTTTGTACCCATATCCTGTTGTTTTAAAAGGAAAAAGAAATAGATTTGTTATGACAGTGTTAGGGTTCTAACATTTGACTGCCCTTCGATGGCAGATTTGACCTCCTCGATGCAATATGGAACGCTCCACGCTACGGCTTCTAGCTCCACCGGTAAGCCTGGTCCCCACCGTGGCATGCCTCCTTGCTGGTTGTGATGATTGGGTGCACTTCGGTGGTTGCTTTGGTTCTCTGCTAAAGTACTTAGCTGTAGGTTGTTAAATAGTTTTGTTTTTACCAGGGTTACTCCCTGCGATGAATATATGTAAAAGATCTTGGCCGAGGCTGTATTTATATAATTGTCTTTACTTAATATTTTTATTCTGTAGAGAGAAGAAACCAGAAGATAGATGACTGTCAGTCTTTTGTAAGAATGAAGTCTCGGCTTCGTTTTATTTCGCTGGTTGTGCTCTTAAATTAACTGTTTCGTAACACCGCTTGTCTTGAAAGCGTTTACTGCATTGAAGTTTATATTAAGCGTTTTATTCTCTTTAATGTGACTACTCCATACAGAAATAAATAAAGTAAAAACCCTTCATCACTCGCTCTATGCGTTTAAGGTTCAGCCGTGAGTTAAACACGATCTGTCCATACAATATTTTTATATTGGAATATCTGTGTTTATATGTACTTACAGGTTGTACTCCTTTTAATATAGTTTTAATTTGGCTACAGGTTAATGTATAAAACAGAGATATAGCCACTCTATTTATCATTTGAAAGAACAGGGTTTTACCCTCAGTTATACTGAAACTTTGATTATTGTTTTTTCCTTTTTTGTGGTTAATCTTATATACAATATAAAAGGGATTTAAAATGAAGAGTTGCTTCTGTGTTTTATTCATTAACCTGGCTGTAAAAGAAATATTATTATTCTTCTTTTAATAAATGATATTTCTATAAGTACTTACATGTTACTATATTAAGCCCTAGTTGGCAGTAAAGCATTTTGTAATTATATTTCTGTGGAAAATAAGTCTTTAAGCTCGACAAAGAGCGACTTACAGTTTTCTAAAATATGTTTTATTTGTATTAGTACATTCTTTATGATGCTGTTGAATGTAATAGATAAATATATCTAGGGTTTGTACCCTTAAGACTACATAGTATCTATTATATTCTGTATTCTTGTATTATTATAGAATGTGTATTAATTTTATATTTTATTTAAATAAAAGAAGCTCTGCTCCTTAATTTCTTTGCAGTTTATAAAATGTTGTTACAATTTCTTACTGACAGGTTTTATAACCTGATTTCTAATCATTTAAGAATTAGAAAAATAGAAAGTAAAACCTTAGAGTTAAAAGAATCTATTGCATTCTTTTTGTTTTCTTTATGTAATAATCAAAGTAGAACTAATTCATAAATTTATTTGTTTATATACAGGTTCTAAATAAAACCAAACTGCAGTTATATACTTATATACTGCATAAGTGTTATTATTATTATAGTGTATATAATGCTGTTATATGATAGGTGTTATAATACTATATTAATTTTTTAATATTACTTCTGAATATTATTTATCTATCGTTTACCAATATCTATATGAGTTTAGTAAATAATTAAAAAGGCTCGAGTATTTTTGGTACAATACTTATAATTTATTTAAGTATGGTTCCAATACATTTTTATGACCACTCATTACCATTCTTAAAGTAGAATGGTAGTTATGACCTATATTTAACCTTAGTTAAAAATATAAAGCATACAGTACAAAAACTTTGTATTCTAAATCAGTTTACAGACTGATACAAATAAGAAAACATCTGCAACATTAAACACATAAAATAGAGATTCATAATCATATCCTGCTGTCAGATTATTTTGTTTAACTTCTAAGGAAAGAATCCTCCTTAAAACTGGAAGATTATAACCCTACTTAATCTGCAAAAAGTATCTAGTCTATCTTTTCAATCTTATAGTTATTATTTGCAGAAAACAGAATATATACACTTGTAATTACTGCAGTAAATTAGGAAACTCAGTTCAGAAGAGTATTTCTTCTAAACACTGAGATACTGTGCTAGAGTACTATCTGGTGATACCAGATGTGGAAAAACACAGTGTTACTAACAAATTTTATTACTAACATTCCAAGATACTAATTTTTTTTACAAATACTAATTGATTATTCAGACATAAAAATAATTATAACATACATTCATTTATACTCAGAAGACATAAAGAAATGAATGAAGAACCTGTTTAATGCTGTGGACAACAATAGCAATGGGAGGCCGTTCCTCCCTACCAATTCCTGGAGAGCGCTCAGACAACGACTTCTCAGGACCCCCGAGCTTGCTCTGGTCTCCCTGGCTGGAACTAGGTGCAACAAACAGATACAGTCTTCAACTCAGTTTCAACTCAGAACTATTAGTCAGTTCTCTCAGCTCAAATAGCTGTAATCAGCATCAAGTTACTGCAAACATTCACTCAAAACACTTCCTTACTGTTTCTCCCCACTTTCCTCAATGATTAAGTTTAACATAATGTCTCAGAAATAAAATAAAACAATTTATATAATTTTACAAAATTGGGGTATGTGACAGGGAGATAAGCTCTAATGCCTCCTTCCTTCTCCTAATAGTGTCACTTTTGTAAATCCTTCAATCCTATCCCAAGTTGTTCTTAAGGGGGGATGTTAGGATATTTAGACACTTAGGAGTTAGTTAAGATCAACTTGTGTAATATATCTGTTAGGTAAAAGTGTGTTTCTTCAGTATGCATTAGTATGCATCTGTAAATATTCTAATTTGACGGTCACGATATGTTCTAGACATAGAGTGATCCGACGGTTCAACTTCTCTTAGATCATACCTACCATTGATCCGTGGCTTAACACCTGATTGGTCTATGATCTCTATTTAAAGAGCATAAAGGGTCCTTGGCTAGTTGATCAATTATGAGAAGCTCATGTAACTTTCTTTCTTTTGCATAATAAATTGCTCCAAGTAGCTATTTGGTTGGGGCCGTGGACTGTTTCCCTCTCGAGGGTTTTAACCACGTGACAAACATTGGTGTATTGATCTGTGATCTGTTTGTGTGAAGCGGTTGTTCTTGGTGTTCGGTCCTTTGGGAGTACCTTGTGTACCCTAACATTTTGTCCTCCATAGTAAGATCGAAAATCCTTCTTTATGACCAGGTGGCTTTTCCTAGAATAGCGTTGATGTCTCCATTAATTCTCGTTTGCAACAAGTGACCGCTCTCAATATTGGCACATAATATATATTTATTCTCCATTTTTTTTTGGCTCACTTCAATGTTACACTTTTTTTTTTCACTTACCTGCTAACAACTACTTTAACGGCGTATTATTGCACCTTCCTTGGGGCAATTGCTAGTTATAATGTACTTAGAAAAAATAATTAATATAATGTAATGATACCTATAAAATAAGACCCACTAAATTTGTGTTGTATGTGCTTATTAATTAATATAATGGCCATAAGGACCACTCTGAGTTGGTGGATAATAATTTATGAAATTTAATAAGAAGGGATAATTAGATGCATAGACACTTAGGAATAATATTATTTTAATGGGCAATAATTTATGAAATTTAATAAGGAGAGACAATTAGATACATAGGCCTTAGGAATAATCTTATAAAATAATATTTATATACATACATATGGATGATGGACATCTTAAGTTTTATATTGTAAAACAAAGGGATGGGCACCTTGAATTTTATATCGTAATAAAAAATGATTACTTTGAAAAGGTATCATACATTTTATATTGTAATACAAAATTATTATTTTTAAAGGATATCCACATACAGTCAAGATTTTTTCTAGCATCTTGGGATTTATAATTATTGTTCTGAGGAAATATCATTATACATTAAAGATTTTTTTGTACTTTCTTGGGGATTTATCAATTATTAGTTTGAAGTAAATATTTAATTTTGAAGTATAAATCCATTAACTTCGGTTTGCTCGACGACAGGCTTCAAATTTGAAGGCTTCAGTGCCGGTCAAAGGCCTGTTTACCTGTCATAGAAGGCCATGACGAAATTTGCTCTACAAAAAAAATTCGGTTTCATGGAGTGCCCGTCGAAAATGAAATGAAGCAGAACTGTGTACATTGACAATGGAAGGGCAACCCCAAAATTTTTCCCTTCCTGGGTTTTCAATGGGCTGTGGGAGTTTGGAAGATTTGGATGGGTGACAGGTCACGGTGGACCTCAGTTGTAATGGGTTTTCAATGGGCTGTGGGAGTTTGGAAGATTTGGATGGGTGACAGGTCACGGTGGACCTCAGTTGTAATTGACGAATTGGCAGTGACAGGGTGGAAGCATTTGGGCTCAGTGAGTAGGTGGTCACAGTAAAGTCTGGACGTGAGGTGACTCAGTTACGGACCAGGGTGTCACTGTCAATTGGCCTGCCCAGTCTGATCACTGCCAACAAGTGCTCGGTGCATTTATGTGAACTTTGAATGAAACTGGGTTGTAATTGACGAATTGGCAGTGACAGGGTGGAAGCCCTTTGGGCTCAGTGAGTAGGTGGTCACAGTAAAGTCTGGACGTGAGGTGACTCAGTTACGGACCAGGGTGTCACTGTCAATCGGCCTGCCCAGTCTGATCGCTGCCAACAAGTGCTCGGTGCATTTATGTGAACTTTGAATGGAACTGGGCCTCTGGTCCTCTGGGAGTCGTGGTTTTGGTTTCACGGTGTGGCTGTTGTACCCACGGGCCACCTTTTCAATCTCAGGGTCATTCATTCCTCTCACGGTCTCACCCACTACGCATTACCCACTTTACACTCTGCTCATTCCCGCGTCTCAACGATGATAAAGACCATGCTCTCCATTATGACCATTCCTAAACTGGAGTTAAAAGTAAAGTACTGTCCAAAGTTGGATATAGAGAGAACAGATTTGAAGGGCAGGTCACAGATTGGAAATTTCGATCTCTACTGGCAAATTACAATGCCAATTTAATGTTGCATTCATCGTTCGCTGGCTGCATTCCTTGGTGTTAATGTGGAGGGGTGGATTTTGTATAGTTGGACTGGCAAATTACAATGCCAATTTAATGTTGCATTCATCGTTCGCTGGCTGCAGTTCCTTGGTGTTAATGTAGAATGGTGGATTTTGTATACTTGGACTGGCAAATTACAATCCCAATTTAATGTTGCATTCATCGTTCGCTGGCTGCAGTTCCTTGGTGTTAATGTGGAATGGTGGATTTTGTATAGTTGGACTGGCAAATTACAATGCCAATTTAATGTTGCATTCATCGTTCGCTGGCTGCAGTTCCTTGGTGTTAATGTGGAATGGTGGATTTTGTATGGTTGGGTGGTTCAATTTTTTTGCATGGCAACCTTGGTAATTTCGGCATGGCAACTCGATGTAAACTCTATTGTTGTAGTTTTTTTTTAAGAGATTTTTTTGGATATAATTTTAGGGTTTGGTTTGATTTGGGAATTTGCAGGTATGGTTGTTACTGTGGCGAGGGTTCATTCTTCTTCAGGGATGTGTTTTAAGCTATCTTGCTTCCACAATTACAGTTAGCTCAAGTAAGTTGTTTTCTTTTCCTCAAGAATTATAAATGGTAACGTGTAACCCTCTAACCTTGAAATATTTTCTTTGGCTCTAAGAATTTATGAATTTATCTATAAAATTTAATTAAGATAAATCTTGGCTCTAGGAATTTATGAATTTATCTATAAAATTTTATTAGGATAAAATCTTGATTACTAGATAAGTTTGATTTTTTTTTTAAATTACAACTTTGGTAACATTTAATAAAAAATTAGTAAAAACAATATGACCAATGTATTTACTATTACATTTTGAAATGAAAAGAATGATTTATTTTTGCATGTCAGCATTGAAGGGCTCACTATCTACTAACCCTTCAAAGCGAAATGGGACCCTGCACTTCAAATTTGATCCCTGGTGGGGTGATAGTGTTGGGCATCTGTCCCGGATGGTACTGCTTTGCATGTGAACGAAGGAAGGCATCTTTATTGTTGTCTACATTCACTTTGGGTGTGAAAGCAAAAGATGATTTCCGGCCCACCGGTGGGAAACACAAAATCTTAAAAGATCAACGCACAGAAGAGGCGTACAGGAAGCCTGTCTTCTTCTTCATCTTCATCTTCTTGCGGGTCCGAGATGATATTCTGCCTGTCGTGGTTTGCATATGAAACCAATGAAGGCTCTTTTTTTTTCTCTTTTTCTTTTTCTTTTCGTAAGGCATCTTCTTATCACTTCTGTCATCCATCACTGGTTAAAGCTGGACGCACACTCCATTCGTGGGATAAAGCCAAACGTTTGTCTTGTTTTTAATTTTGGTTATTAAATTGGGTGAAAATAAGTTTGGAAACTGCAATTTTTGAAATTATACAATTTTATCCATCACAAAAAGAATTAATTTTCGGTATATTAAACAAGTGGAATAAACAACAAAGTTGCTTAGTACCTGCCTCCTAAGAAGAAGAGATTGAAAATATTTTTTTAAAATTATAACTTTGGTAACATTTAATAAAAAATTATTAAAAACAATATGACCGATGTATTTACTATTACATTTTGAAATTGAAATGAAAAGAATGATTTATTTTTGCATGTCAGCATTGAAGGGCTCACTATCTACTAACCCTTCAAAGCGAAATGGGACCCTGCACTTCAAATTTGATCCCTGCTCGACGACCATTTTTTTCTTCTCCTTTCCACGTGATTGATCGGCAGAACTGATCGTACATTATAAGGAAATTTCAGTGCTACATGACACTGCTCATATGCATGACAGAGTCTAAGAAAGTGACACTTTTTTAATTAATTTCAATATTTTCCATTTCAGAGGCTGATGTTTCTCAAAACGATGACTGTATTTGACAGTGACAAATACAATTCTTACACTCCATACCAAGTCAAAGTCGTTGCATACCTTTCAAAGTTTCATTGTTCTTTCTCGGCACCTTACTTTCCCCTATCTGATTTATTATAAGGGCACATTTCAGTTCTTAAATCCCACGCCATTGCGAAGCAAACCAAATCAGGCAGCAATTGCAGACCATGGCAGAAGACTCATCTACCCCACTGTAAGGATGACCTTGGGTTTTTTTTTTCTTTCCTTACAACCCTATGATGATATGCTTGTTTTCTTTACATTTTGATAAAGGCATTACTGTGTTATGTTTTAAAGAATTGGCTGGTATAGCATTGAGCATTAGCTCTTAGCAGGAATTTCTTTAGAAGATGAAGATTGCATTTTTTAAAGAAAGTTAAGGGTCTCTTCGGCAGAAAATTTGGACATTTGTGATGGGGTAAAATAGATTTTTTTGGTGACCATCCATCAATTCCAGGTTCTAGGCCTGCCATGATAGGTAATGACCCAGCATTTCCCTTCTAAGCTTTAGGAGACTTTTCTGCCTCGGACAGCAGGGGTATTAGTCTTACCAAGGTGTGGACAACTGAGGCCAGCTGTGGTGTTAGTAATGGGAGTTTGATTCAGTCAGGTAATGGCAGATCCAATAATCTGGTCTTTGATATGCAGATTTTGGCAAGCTAAGTGGTTTCAGGGTGATAGACAGGTCCTCAGGGTGTATGTGTAATGTTATATGGTGTATTTTCATTGTTATTTTTGTATCTTCATCTCAGGTAATAAAGGTTATAATGTATTTTTGCTGATCTGGTCATGTCCTCCATATCTCCCGAATCTGTAGCTAAGCACTGTATAACCTATATGTACAGTCAACAAGCTTTTTTTTAAAGTAGCGATCTGACATAAGGGTTCAGGTTCTCAGAATCCGAGAACGAGACAACTTATTAGTGGCCGATCAGCGACTATTGCCTCCAAATCCATGAAAGAAGTTAAAAAATCACCGCAAACACAAATTAGTCAGCTTGAAAATCATTTTCTTTCCATTTTGATGAACGATTTTCCTGTGTCAAACTTGAAATCATTTTTTGTCAATTATGAATGGATTGGTAGGTCAATAATTGAATTTGAGTACCAGTAGGTTTTACAAGATGACGATTGAACTTTCGTGGTAAGTTTAAGATGGGTTTGGGAGAAGTGTTGGATTTTTGTAGTGGCTAAAACAGAGTTTTTCTTTGAGGTTGGAGGGGATAAAAAAAATACAGCTTGGGTAAAGTTTTCTCTATCTTTTTTTTTGGTTTGAATTTTGATAGGTTTTATTCAAGGTGCCGTTGCAGACCTCCCAAACACAGTCATAACCTCAGTGACTGTTAAACATGGAGGGCTTCACCTACTCAAATTTTCTTAAGTCTTTGAAAGGATTGTAGGACTTATGCCCCTTTGGACTGAGCAGTTTAGGAAAACATTATATATCTCAGAGGGTATACAAGACATTGGTTTTTTCAGTGGTAACCAATGCATATATGTTGTTTGTTTATGAAGTGAGGAAAGGATGACAATTGATTTCTAATTTTGTACGGTGGTGTTATGGTGAGTAATGGTCTTTCTGTAATGGAAGTTTGATTCAACCCAGTTAATGCATATCCAATAACCTGGTCTTTTGTCAATCTGTCATCTTCAATCTCTTCTCAACTCAACTCTTCACCGCTCTTCGTTCACTGTCTTTGTCATATCACTGTCAAATCATTATTACTGCTGCTCCACCTCTTCAATGGATTTGCTTCAGATCACCCATACAAACCAGCTCGTAGGCTGATGTCAAATTTCCTCAAAAACACATTCATTAACTTGCCATAAGAGAGTTCTGTGTACAAAATGGTCATCAAACAATGCTCCACATTCTATGCGACAATGACTTCTCAACTAATGACTCTACAATATCTTCATAACTTTGGTCAGTCATAAATTTCCATCATCTTCAGACTGCCCTCTTCAATAGACATTCCTTGTAGCCTTCATCCTCTGCAATATGCCTTCTCTCATGCCAAACTTGTTCTTGGTATCTATGCTTAATACTGTCTTCAAAACTGCAGGCATTCACTTCAGATCTATCTTGACAATTTATGCTTCAGATTTGGTTGGATGCACTTGCTTTATCAGTCCTGAACTAAATTACTTGCTAGGGCAGAATCTTTTCAGACTTGTCTTTAGATTATCAGCCACAATTTAGTCCTTAACTCATTAGCTGCTTCTAATCTGCGTTTTAGTATAGAGATAACAAACCCAGCAATTGACAGATCTGTGTTTTCCTCAGCTTATTTTTCAGATCAACGAGTAGTTGATGACTTGGCTGCTCCTCATTATCCCTTCTCTGCTCTCTAATTTTCTCCTTCGCTCTTAAAATGATCAATGTCACAAATGCATACATCAAATGATACTTTCTCACTTCTAGTTTTACAATACGTTTGCCTAAGTTATTAAGATGACTTAGTAACTTGTTTATACAAGTTCAATCACAATATGATTCTTTCAAGGCTGACTTATCATTTTTAATAGACAGAAATATAATAATAACTTGAATTCATTTGGAGCTGACGTGACATGGTTTCTCTTTAATTGCAACGTAAAGAGAGTTCCTTCAAACCAATGTCAGAGTTTTTAATGAAGTCAAGGACTTCTTCAAAATTCCAAATGACTAGAGCTTCATCCACATCTCTCTTCCATTGTTTATTAGATATGTTCACTGTTAGGTCTTCTCCAGGGGTCTACATCTTCAAGTTTGCCTTGCGCTATTGCTTCATTTCAGTCCATCGATCATCTTTTTCCAAAGTTCCAAGGGCTAGAACAATTAGGGCTTCAACATGCTTCTCAAGGGGCTTCAAGGTCATTATGAACTTGCCCATTCCTTGCAAGAGCTTTCAATTTAATTAATGGGGCTACAAGTTAGTGTAAACTGTCGTAAAGTTTGAATATATCTCACACAGTGTCTCTCAATTACTTAAGGTCTTTCTTGAATTAGCTGCTCCAAAACAGATGTGCTTACTAGGTCTCTTTGTGAGATTCTACTCTTTCTCTGCCCAATGGACTTTCGCAAGTCTGATGGAGTAGGTTTCAAGTCTTCTCCTAGCTTGCCTCTTCAATACAATATTCCAAACTACTGGTGCTTTGGTTTTTTGAACTGATACTAAGTCTCAAAACAGTGTGTCATCACTGAGTACCTTGATCTTCAAGCCTGATGGTCCTGGCTGGGTTCTCAAGTCCACTGGTTTCCTTGGCTTGGTTACTTTCGGTAAATGTTTTCATATATACTTCTTCAAACTGGCAACTTGAACACGACACTTCAAATCTGACCATGGTTATGCATACTGGTCCTTTGACCCTGTTTGGCATCAACGACAAAACTAATGCCAACATCAAAGTCCCTTTTCCCTCTGCCTGTTATCTTTGCTCAGAAACAAGCCTGCCATAGTGGGACGCTTTTACTACATGGCCATTAAGAATATGGAGGACTTGCAAAGCTGGACCCTGTTTCAAGACTAGGCAGAAATGATGAGTGGGCTGCAATGTTCGGACAACAAACAAAGATGAAACCCACCTAGGGCTGCCATTAAACCTCCAAGTGATGGTACAACTGCTACAGACCTTCCATAAATCAATCTCGAAACATGAGTTATATGAGGCAGCATTTAACACGGGTTTTACTGCTGGGAAAATATTCTGATATCACTCCAAAGATGCAACATGCATGGGCCTATACCATGTGACTTCTATTCTCTGCCCCGATGTTCGAATAGAGGTATGGGTATCACCGAGATCTGCATCTTGTACGCTACCCCTCTAGGATAGACATCACTCGAGGAAAAATAAAACTGTAATAAGACATCCATAAAAGCATGTGTTGTCTATTGCCAGTCTTATCTTTCTTTTCTAATTGCTATTTTGAAGATGTTTGTGCATCATGGTGCCCACATGTTGTGCATCAATAAATGGTTTCATTTCCACATTAGTTTTTCTCTTTTAGCGGGGTTGTTTTCAGCTATGTTATGTGTTGAACACCAAACCATAGTAGCATAATTCGGTAGTATTGGCCTTTGTGTACGGAAATTCCAAACAAATTCGAATTCGTCGAATATTCAAGCTATGTGGAATACGGATAGGAGTTAATTTTGAAAATTGATTTTAAAAGCCTAAATTTTAATTATTCAAACACTATAAAATAATTACCTTTCAATTTCATATTTCTTAATTCATTTTAATAAGAATAAAATATGCCAAAGAAAATAAATGTGCAAATATAATAGCAACACTAGATTTATTGGTTGCCAAAAACATGTGCCCAAAACCATTTATATCCTTGCTCATTCGAGATTCAAAGTTAACCCTAACACAATTTAAAGATTCATTAATTAATTCCAAATGTAAGTAGTGGTAAATATTATTTACTTTATTTCTAAAATAATTAATAACTATTAATCCGTAAGAGTTTTCTCTCTTGCATTAACTACATTATATTTTTGTTTTCTAAAGAGTAATTTTGGTTAAAGTAATTTGTTTAAAAAAAATAATGAATATTTTTAAGTTTAAAATTTAATGGCTGATATGTAATATATTGGGTTCATTAAAAATATTGGGTATGTTTAACTATATGTAAATGTTATATATAGTGTTGTATATTTAATTAAAAATATTATATATAAGAAGTCTACTTCTGTATTTTATTCGTATTGGATTTTTTAGTTCAGTATTTTTTTCGTATCAAATAGTATTCGTATCTATATTCGTACTCGAATTATGCTACTATGCACCAAACCTTAGAACTTGAATTGCATTAATCTATTTGAAACACTTGAATGGATTCAACTTGGAAAAGCATATCAAAGAGTGAATCCAAAAGTCGACAGTAACTTTCTCTGCACATTATATATGCACATTATATAAATTATATATGTGGAGCTTCTATAGGATATAGGTCATTTGTTGTGGACAATGGCAAATGGCCTATCTTTCAGAAATTCTATTGACATGGCTGAAGGATCTTATTCCATTTATATAGAAGACTTGTAAGGTTAACTGCTACAGGGATTACTTCAACTTGATGATACATTTTACAACATCATTTTCTCCTTAGGCAGCGTAGAATTGGCAAGGCTAAATTTAGGTTTGCTTCAGACTTCTTTATCCCAAATGCAGATAAGAAGATGATGATTTCAAAGATAATTTTGAGACAGACAATAACAAACAATTCAGTGGATCCTCAATAACAAACAATTCAGTGGATCAACTTATTAAATGTTTTGCCAGTAATATTCAGAAACTAGAGGAAAAAACACAACAAACAGAGGAAGCCTAACCCTTCACTTAGATAGTTTTCAACCAGTTAACAATTTACACATCTGTGTCAACTCCTCGGTCATTCATTAATGTTATTTCAGATTTTAACTTTTAACTGTATCCCTCAGGGTTCTTTCAGTTCTCAGTTGCAGCATGCCGTAACAGTACCATTGACTTTATTACAGAGACACCAAGATCTATAGATTTGAAGCTTTTTTTAAATAATTAAATTTTAAAGTTTCCATAGCAAAATTCTCAAATAGCTCTCTAAGCAAGAATAAATTGATCTTATTTTATGTATGCTTTGTCACGTCCCCATGCCTCCGACCGGCAAAGAGGACGCGATCTACGAACTCTATCAGACCAGGCTAACCGCCCATGAACATGTACAGGCTCAAATAAAATTCATGAACAGAATGCTTAAAGAGAATTGGAACTAAAAACATGCACACAGGAATGTTTACTATACACAGAGGCATTTTAATTAATCATACACAGCGGAAAATAACAACATTTATACATGCATTCATCCAACATGTTCATTTCATTTTAATTAATAGAAATATAGTTGCAGAGGTAAAATACACATATCACTTATCTTATGAACGCCTTGCTCCGCAACCAGCTACGTCGCTGCAACGTTCCACCCAACCATAGGCCAGCGTGCTCCTTAATCTCTCAGCAACGCTGCCACCCCCGAGCTGGGCATGATTCTCCAAGGAATAAGGGAACTAGCAGGCTGACACATAGCCAAAGGTAACCAAAACACAGCCAAGCCAACTCAGTTGGGTTTATCAGGCCATTAAGGAGCTGGAGAAGGCTAATTGCTAAGCTGGTGAGCTCATTACAGAGCTAAGAACACCTACACCAAAACTAGCCTGACCTCTAAGACACCCAAACACACCCAACACAAGGAATCAGTCCCTTCTCTGCTACACAGTCCCTCAGGCCCTGCATTCCCTTCCAGTGCTATTCAGGGGTGATGGAGAAGAAGGCCAGCCCTCTAGTTTTGTCTGTGTGGTCTCTAGCACCAGGTTTATCAAGCAACCAAGCCAAAATCCTTGCTCCCAATACAGTCTGAAGACCAACAATTGCACGTCGGCAATTAATTCAGCTCTCACAGCTTAAACAGGAAAACGAATTACACAGCCCCAACGAAACAGCAAAAACGGCTCACAACGTGGGGAAAGACACACAGTCCTGTGGCTTATAAGTGAGCACAACTCACAGCAGGGAAAAACGTCCCAAACAGCCAGTGCATGAGACCCAAAATTCAGTGAGACAGCCAAAAACGTGAATGGCTCTTCACAGCCATGGTAAAAACACCTGGAAACACAAAAAACGTGAATGGAAAATGCACCAGCAGCTCCAAAAACTTGAGGAAGACAACTCAGGCCCTGGCATTACAAAAACGACCTCCAATCCATGGGAAAAATGAAGCCACAGCCAAAAACGTGGAAGGAAAAACACACAGGAAACTCCAGTTGCTCCCCAAAACGTGAGGGAAACTGAAAACGTGAATGCCCAGCTGAATGGCATACGTTTTTGGGCAGTTTTCTTGCCAAGGAAGTCAGAACACGATTTTCAAAAATGGGTCTCTGCCCAATTCGAATTTTGGTTTCCCATACTCTTCCCCTTCCATGCAATAACTAACTCAACCACATTCTGGCAGAATTAAATGAGTGGGGAAAAAGACAAGAAAGGTAGTTGACAGTTTGATGGGTTCTCTCATAGACATTTGGCTTCTCCCCATTGGCTAAGGATTGACAAATTCCCAACCCCACATCCTTATCCTTGGAAAAATCATGCCCCATTCGATTTGGTTGCCGCGACCGTAGCTGGTTGTGCTCATTTTAATTAATTATAGATGCATATTTACATGATGCTGAAACTTAATATGTGCCGCACGCCCCGATATTCAATCGGTGACGATTTAAATCCCAAAACATAGCATAGCCGATCAATGGCGGGGCCTTGGCCTTTAGCTCCACACCATGATCCTTTACAATATATATACATCATGTACATTTAATGTAACGGGGTCAAAACTGGGGCATTACATGCTTTCCGGATTTCACTGCATAAGGAATTTTGTGTGAACTCTTCACCCATCAAAGGTTCTATCTTTCCATTGATAACTGGAAGAGTTCACTAGAAAGATTGGGCTACAAAATTTTTATGCACTGAAATCCAATCTAGAAACCATACATACAATATGCTCAATTTTTTTGATAATTTCAATCTTATTCAAAACTCCATATTGAAAAGAACTCTTTAGTATCCGGTAGAGTTTTAACTGGAAAATAAAGGTTCACTTGTAAAACCAGTCAACACATGTAAATTCGCTTTGGAATCACACAACACTTGTTTATGTTTGCAATAAACAAAAAACTCGTTTTATTTTCTACTAAACATAACATTTAAAAGCTTCATATATTACAATAAACTTGAAGGGTTCATGTAAAACCTGTAAACCCAAGTCCAACAGACTATCAGACAATTAGTGTGACTATGGGTTGATTAGTGTGAAACGAAGGGACCTTTGCTCTATAAGAGATCAATTTTTTGATTGAAACTTTTCACTGCCTAAGGCCACCAAACTTTGTTTTTTTTCCTTATCCTTGAGAGTGTTTTTAAACTCAGCCGAGTCGGCTCGGACTCGGCCGAGTTGATATCAACTCGGCCCGGTTCGATACTGAACCGGTCAGCTCGGCCGAGTCAAAGGCCAACTCGCCGATTTTTCCAGATTTCAATTTTTTTTTTAAATTAAAAAATTAATAATACCTAACCTAACTCCTATCCTAACCTAAAGGCTAACACTATTTACCTGCTGCCGTCAAGTTTCAACTTCATTATTATCACGGGCAGTCTGGACGGTGGATCAATTGCTCAAGCCTCACGGTTCGGGACCTCTGCTACTGCTGCTGCCTGCACTGCTCAGTGCTCACGCTGGCCTTTAATCTATTGTTCACTGGAGCCCAGGTTGAAGGCTTCAAACTTCAAAGTTGAAGCTCACTCACATTGCACAGACCACGGTGGCCGTGGAACTTGGAACTCAAATCTGGAATCTGGATAGTGTGACTGTGCACGGTTAGTGTTTTTATTCTTTTTAAAGTAAGATACTCTTCCTTTCTTTTGGGCATTGACAATGCTAATTGGAATGTGACTCTAGACTCTATATGATGAATTGAAACCATTCATAGTTGATAGTTCAACGAGATGTTGCTGAGGTAATAAAAACTGCGTATACATTAGAGGATGAAAATTGTGTTGCATACTTTTGGGGAGGTTACCGTTACACAAATAGAAAGTATAGTCATGCCACATAAAGCCCACAGGCTTTCAGAATTCATACTGTCAAGGTGACAAGCATGTAAATGTTGGAATCATTATCGAGTCTCAAGTGCATAGACATTGCAATCAATATTAAGGAGGCTTGAATGTAAATACTAAATGTTAGAATCAAAGCAAACTAGAGGCCCTGCACTCTGAACTTTATATTGTTGTTCATAGATAATTCATTATGACAAAAAATTCAGAAGTTTTCAACACTTGTAAATTTCACTGTGGCCAACAATTTTAATGTGTTTGAGAGGTTAAAATTAATCATTTACCATAATGTACTTTTCAGAATTATTAGATTGTTGTCCTAGGTGCATTTTCATCCAAATAAACAAGAAAACTAAACAAATTTCAGATTTTTAACCCAGAAGTTTTATGCATATATTTTAGCCCAGGAATCTAAATTCCATGCTAGACATGGCCTAAAATAATTTCTAGAATTAGTGTTCACTGTTATTGCTGTTGTAATTTGTAGAAATCAGAATTAGCACATTGGCACAGTACCATTCATGCAATTTTGATATGTTCACCCTTATATGGTATATATATCATTATACTTTGGATGTTTTGTCTCTAATGCTTTGGAATGATGGATTATAATCTTTAAAATATATTTTTTCTTTAAAATTTAAATATTTTATATGTTTTTTAATTGTCCAGTCATTATCGAGTCCGAGTCCGAGTTCACCACATTGCTTGAGACCAACATCAATTTTATCCTTGGCTTGCCCATACATTTTTTCTGCTTAAATGTAATTAAAAGTTGAATTTGGCTGTATCAAGATGACATTGAGATTGATGCGAGGGTTGTGGGTCACAATGGAGGTCTTTGTACTATAGTTGTGGAACTGAGAAACAAAGGCACATGTGAACTTGTTGCTCAGGCTCGCCATTCCGTGCATAATCATTCTACATTCAATCATAAAACCCCTCTTAGCGAAATTTTGAGATTATTTTGGAAAATCTTTCAGTGTTGCTCATGTTCATTAAGAAGTTATCCACCGTGGCACACGACGTATACTGTTACCTATTCAAATTTCTTTTAACTCTGGAACATAATATACTATCTTTGTTCCCTTGTTTTTTTCTGTATAAATTATTGAAATTGCCTAGCCTGATTAAAGAGATCGGTTCTAGCAATTTTCAACATCCAACGTTGCCCAATTCGTCTAGCAATAATCTGATTTCAGAGTTTCTTTTCAATCCGTTCTTCAGATCGCTACACTCCTTTGCTGCTATAATATGACCTGCAAACACAGAGGAAAAAACCCATTGTTTCCTTTCACTGAACACATTATTGGTCATATTCATCTTAAGTTCTGTCCATCACCAGTGGAAACAATTCCTGGTAGTCAGATCATGACAAAGAAGCACATCCAAGCTCCTGCGCATTCCAGAAGATAGCCAGATTTTCATCATTTTCATTTCTGAGATGCATATTTTTTTTTAACACAATCACTTCATCAATCGATTCATTATATATATATACATACATATATGTATGTATATGGCTCATATCATATTGTGTAATCCCACTCGTTGGATCCTCGTGGACCAAGGCATGGTCTAGATATTCAATTTTTAGTGCCATCTCCTTTTAAAAAAAATGGTTTGACAATTATGTGAACTCAGCGTGGTGGTGAACTATCTAGCTCAACCCCAATTGTCAAATTATCAAAACAATTTCCGCCTCATCACACTTTCCCTTCGACGAAGAAACAATCTTATAGTTATCTTCAAAATGGAATTGAAAGAGTTTTAGACTGACGTGTTGAATCCTAAGACGTGGTATTGATGCTCAGTTTTGTATTAGCGTCATTCCCTTCTTTAAAAGAAAATGATTGATTTATAATGAGGACTAAAGCGTATTCAAACAGTTCATTGATTTTCGTGCATTTTGGACTGGGTGCATTTTGGTGACCTTGGAGGGATTTTAAGTTAGCTTGATGGGCATAGGAGTATAGTTCCATCGATAGCTATGATCAAAAGATTTCATGATTGAAAGCATGGAGTCTTTTTGAAGATTCAATTCCTTTGGAGACCGCCCTTCTTGGTTTGTTTGGATCACCCATGACATTTTTTTTTGGGCTTCTTCAAGGCCCACGAGGCACGCATGTCAATCTTGCACATCCCATGATCCCATGATAATTATTACAGCCTACAGGTTCTGCCAAATCTGTTGATATGCATTTGCCACATCATCAACTTGCTTTGTCATCATAGCATTCTTCTGCCACATCATCATATTGAACTGCTACATATGCATCCAATTACCCAACCTACAACTTATAAGCTATCACATGATGTGACATTAATGACACATATGTCTTGACCCTGTTGACATTAATGACAACTTTACTCAACAATTCAATCATTTAAAATTGGGTTGTTTTAAGATTATACAATTTTGATCTCTATTATTTGTAATTCAATAAAATAAATAATATTTTTCAGTATACATCAACATCAATAGATATATATCTGGTTTACACTGTGTAAAAGAATGGATATGAAAGATAAATACCAAATGGTTGTTAGTTGTTTCTAAAGTTTCATAAGAAAATACACTCTTTAAACTACTCATTTGTACTTATTTATGCCATAATACAGGGGGACAAACAAATTTCTCATCCATGTATTATATTTAGTTCCAAGACCATAATATATTATATTTGCTAATTGTTTCGAAAGTTTAAAAAAAAATACACTCTTTAAACTACTTAGGTATACTTATTTATGCTGTAATACAGTGGGACAAACAAATTTCTCATCTATATATTATATTTAGTTCCAAACCATATATTTATGTTTGTGGGACAAACAAATTTCTCATCCATATATTATATTTAGTTCCAAACCATGTATTTATGTTTTTAATTGAAATTTGTGGAGATGGTCTCCTAAGTTAGTTTTATAAAGGTTTGTGGACAGGGCCTGCTCGATTTTTGTGTTTATGTTTGTGGGATTGTAAACAAATTTCTCATCCATATATTATATTTAGTTCCAAACCATGTATTTATGTTTTTAATTGAAATTTGTGGAGATGGTCTCCTAAGTTAGTTTTATAAAAGTTTGTGGACAGGGCCTGCTCGATTTTTGTGTTTGTTTTAGAATAATAGTCATGTACTTTGTAAAATGATTTTATTTTAAGAGATTTTTCTTCTGTAGGTATTTGACAATCACGAAAGGCTTGAAAAATCCAAAACCGCCAACAAATTTCCATTTCACGATTTCACGGGCACAGCAAATTTGAAATTCCAAGTCCGCCTAGCAGTTTTTATTCATATTCTGAAACCAGATAAATATTGAGTGGACGCCAGCCAGGTCCAGGTCCATATTCGAGCGGAGGCCATACTCACACTGCCACTGACGCCAGCCAGGTCCATACACAGACCGGCCGCCAAGTCCATAGCACAATCACTTCAGCACTCCATCTGTAGTCAATACGTCTGTTCATCCAACTTTTAATTCCAATGGAAGAATTAACAACTGTCCCCCATCACGATGACATTGCTTCCTCCTCCATGGCATCTGCATCCACTCCTTATGTACACTATGATGTATATATTAACTTTTGTGGCTACAATCATCGTGGTGAGGACGCCCACACTTTCGCCACCAAACTTTATAGTCTTCTTCATTCACATGAATTGCAGGTTTTTTTAGACGTGCCAAACTTGCTCGTTGATAAGATTTCTGCTGAAGTAGAACAAGCTATTTTAGCCGCCTCGGCCCACATCACCATTTTCCCCCCAACTTATGCTCAATGGAAAGGGTGCTTGGATAAGCTTGTTCTCATGACTAAGTCAAGTGCACAGTCCAGGATTCCAATTCTTCCTGTTTTTTACTATGCCAAGCCTTCTGAGCTCAGGTGGACCGGTGAAGGAAGTAAGGGAGCCTTCGCTGAAGCCCTGCGCTACTATGAAAAGAACAACCTATATAATTCACAGACTATTCAGGATTGGAGAGGAGCTCTATCATATGTTACAAATATAAGCGGTTTCGTTGTGGACGAGTATCATGCCTGAGCATCTCTCACTTTCTGAATCTGTTTTAGTTTTCTATTTGTTTCATTCATATGTACAAGATAAGTATTTAATGTGTCTCTCATTATTTTTTTATTTTACTCTGAATGCATGTTCAGTGACGAGGAGGAGATATTGGATAAGATCGTCCAAACCATATTAAATGGCTTTCCGTACGGTCCCCGTTATGATGTATTCCTAAATCATCGGGGGCCTGTTGTGAAGGAGAACTTTGCCAGAGAGCTCTACATTCGACTTACTTCTTGTGGGTTAAGAGTCTTTCTGGACGAGTGGGAATTCGTGCGCGGATTTGAGATTCCTCCTCAAATAGAAATCGCCATTCAATTCGCCCATGTCAATATTGCTATTTTATCTCCCAGATATGCAGAGTCTGAGTGGTGCATGGAGGAGCTCAACCTCATGGTCACATCGAGGGCTACCATTCTTCCCGTTTTCTACCAGGTCACACATTCTGATCTCCGACATGGAGTGTACGATGAAGATTTGCGCAAGCACAGAGAGAAAGGACGACGCAACTCAGTGACACTTCAAAATTGGGGAGACACTCTTTCCAAGGTCGCAGAACTACCTGATTATTATGAGCTGGACAGGTGAGGATCTTCCTAATATATCTCGATGTGAGTTTTAAATTTGATGGTACATGACACCTGTATAGGTTTATTTACTCTTTGAAGGTTAAATGTATATTCAGGAACGAGGAGGAGCTGTTGGATAATATTGTAAAAGCCGTGTCGAAAAGCGTTGCAAAACGTTCAGAACACCTGAGAACATGTGATGTGCAAAACGTGGTGAAAAGTGTTCTCAAGGATGATGCCAAAGTTGAGATACCCTCCGAAGTGCCATCTTCTGTAAAGTTGCAAACGGCACCATACCAAGTTTTGAAGACTTTTGCCAGCTTAATCTATAATCGTCTTACTAAATGTGGCCTGGGCGTTTTCCTCGATGAAAAGGAGATTCGCACGGGAGATAATCTCTCACATGGAATCATAGGCGCCATTAAGGTTGCCTCGGTTCACGTTGCAATATTTTCTCAGCACTATGCCGAATCGAGTTGGTTCTTGGAAGAGCTTGATTTGATTTTGAGATCCTCTGATGAGGGCAAGGCCAAAATTGTTCCTGTGTTTTTTGACGTTGAGCCCAAAGACCTGCGTCACATTGAGAGCGGGCTTTACGCGAATGCCTTCCAGGATCACCAACGCAAAGGCAGAGTCGCCATGGAAGTCATCCAGAAATGGAAGACAGCCCTCAACCGAGCCTCCATGATTTCTGGCGTGGTGTTCAAAACGGATGAAAGGTGAGTCCATACTTTAGGTATTTATTATAGAATTTGCAAAATTGAAAATTCTAAGTGTATTTATTGGAAACCTTGGATTTATCAAATTCTATTTCACCCTTCCTATATGCTGATTCTAATGAGTGAATTTATCTGTTTGCGTTTATAGTAACCATGGGGAGATTTTGGAAAGCATTGTGAATACTGTACTAAAAAGGTATTTAGAAGGGAAGAAATAGAGGTCGCTAAATACCCAGTCGGCCTCGACCAAGTGCCAGAGACAGTACCAGTGGTGAAAAGTGTTCTCAAGGATAATGCCAAAGTTGAGATAACCTCCGAAGTGCAATCTTCTGTAAAGTTGCAAAGTTTTGATATGCAAAACGTGGTGAAAAGTGTTCTCAAAAATTGCCGGTAACAATCAAAATCTGAAAGGTTTTCTGTATTTTAATGGTTTGGGTAAAATCTTAGCTGTAGACCATGACAGCCATTTACCTGTCAAATTCCATCCCTTCCGCAGAAGTGCAATCGTCTGAAAAAACCTCCGAAGTGCAAAGCGTGATCGAGAAGGGTTGCTCCAAAAGGGCTATTTTGTTAATTATTTTTGTATTAAGTATTTTAGTTGTTTCAGCTATATTTTAGTTGAAAAAACTTAGGTCGAGAAAGATAAAAGTTTATTGTTTTCAGTGTTATTGTAATTTTCAATTATTTAATTTGGTTTATATTCTTTGTAAAATGGCTTTTGGAACATATAAATGAATATTCTTCAAATGGGGATATTCTTTGATATCCGACAAATGCATGTGTTATGTTATATGTTCAGTGAAACTCATCTTTGTCATTTTTGTGTTTTAAATTTTAAATAAATTAAAACATACAACATGTAATAAAAAAAATCTCCTTGTTTTCAAAAGTCAAGACATGTTTGCTCTAGTTCACATGGAACTTTGTGCTTGTTGTAAATGCATTGTATAGAAAAATGGTCATCACACTCTCCATATGGAAGATATCACTTTTTAGTAACATTATTAGAGTATAAATTAATGTGATACAATTGCATTGTTGTTTTTATTGGTTGAGCAAAAAAAAATCAAGAATTAGATGACAACCATAAAGCCTTTGCCAAGCCACAAGACCAAAAATAAATGTGTACAATTTCTAATTTAATTTTTTTTATAGCATGTATTTTACTCAATAAATTAATATATCAACACATTGAAGTAATTCATTTTAAAAGAACAATACATTTTATTTTAATAATCATTATTTGTTCTATTAAAGTTTAATTAGCTTTGATTAGTCTATGTTTAGGCCACTTATTCTTACATGAAAGGGATGTCTACAAAGTCTTAATAAGATAAGACAAGTTTATTAATGTCCGACGAATGATCACAAAAGTAGGCCAATGGGACTAGACAACCAGTATGAGTACAATGTGAGAATGCAAACACAACTCCTATATAATGTTGGAATGAAAACTAAGATAAAATAACAATAAATAAAGGTGTAATCAAACCATAGCAAAGGCACCGTGATGTAAATGAACACGAGAGAGTGGTGATGTCAAAAATGCCAAAGTCTGATAGTTGACGGTGAGGGGGGCGAACAAGGCACTGGCTTAGTATCAAAGTCCTCTGGGACGTCCAAGGTATCTGGCTATACGATTTAGTGGGGGATGTAGGATCGAGAGATACTCCTAGCATTCGAGGTCGAAGGGAAGAAACTCGGGATAGATCTATAACTGCTATATTGGGGTTGGGAAGAAATCTGATGGGTGGGAGGCACCCTGCATTGAACCTATCAAGAACGAGATCCTCAGATGCTCTAGGTGTGTGTGGCCTAATGTGAAACTCAACTCCACCAAGCTTGTATCAAGTAAATTGGTTGACCTTCCAAAGAGGTGGGCTGAGGGGAGACTCGAGGCCTCACCACCCTACTACCTGAAGTACTCTGAACCTCAGCTCGACACTTGTTGCTTTGGTGAGACAGATCAACATGAAAATCAGAGGTGATCATCCTAGTGATCTCAAGGCGAGGTGGGGTATGTAGAAAATGAGATCTATGACTGAATATCTCTCCAATGAAAAGGGCTAGGCATCTCTAGTCTTGATATCAGAAGAAAGTAGAAAGGGAACCCCCTGAGTCTCTATAGAGGGAGTTGTAACTTGTAATGTCCTTTGATCTCATAGTAAATGGGGCACCTAAAGATGAATTGCACTTTCGTCTCTTGTTCTTGTAGGTGACATGAAAAATAGTCAGCAATTACTTGCCTTGAAAAACATGCTGAACTTGGCCTTGATTTTTGTGTTAATATTGCTAAGTACGGATTGGCAAATTTCAGAGTATGGCCTTCCTGCTATACCGCCTGTACAGATGCATTTAATGGAGAGAATTATCCTCTCTAAATTTGTGCATTCCTTCTTGGAAATTGTGCCCAGTATCTTCTTTGAATTATGTTCAACTTCTTGAATTTTGTATTGATTATCCACTAGAAAATTGTGCCCCTGTACACAACCTTGGAATTTTTGCAATCTCTAGCTCCTTGGAACTCATGCTAGCTATCACAACCAGTCTCTCTCTTTCTCTCTCAAACTCAACCTCTCTTCTTCTCAAGGAAAGTCGACCTTCCTTTCCTTGGTTTGCCTTTCCTTTTTGTGTTTCTCATGGGGAAGCTGAAATGTCACCAAATCCGAGGGCCTACATTGGCTTTGTTATCTAAGATCAATGGATGAGAATAATGCAATTTGCTCTCCATAAAAGTAATTTCTCTCAACCACCACTTAAATTGATAAAAGTCACTTTATAACTCTAAAGTGAATTAATTACACATCTCATGTAATTAATGAAAGGATCATATCTCTTTTCCCCTTTTAAGTGACTTAGGCACAAAGTCACTAGGGCAATACTTTCCTAGGTACAAAATCAACACTTACCACATCAACATAATACAAAACAAACCGAAGCTTGAAGCACTTTTGTAACTCTCGAATTCGATAATAAATGTAATTTGGATGAAGTAAATGGTATTGTAAACAACACACAATAATTAAAAACATGTTATATTTAATCAGAATCACAGATGAAACAACTTTAGGAGAATATGAAATAAAGCTAATTAGAAATTAAACTGTCATTCTCTTTTTATATAATTCTCGAGATATTACAAACAAAATTTAGTTTTCTTTGAACAACAGATAAAGTACAAATGTTTAAAATTATAATTTAATAAATTCCAAAGTAGTTAAAATGTAATTTAAATTGCATGTGTCTTTGAACAACATTTAACACGAAGAAAAGATTTATAAAATAATTATAGCTTTAAAGAGCATGCACCAACCAACACCACTTCTAGCGGAGAAGGTATGCACACATAAAGGCACCAGGCAATATAATCCTATCTCTAAGTACTAAACAATACTATATACAAGGAATATAATGAATGGATTATTTTAATGGTGTCCACGAGGCTGCACAACCTAAGGGACCAAAAGAACAATAACCCTAATTCATCTTCAGACACTTTTCAAGTCGCATCTTCTGTTATGGACTTTGACAAGAACGCTAGCAATCTAGTTAATCTTATCCTTGAGAAATCGACCTTGCGAGCTGTCAACATTTAAACTGTTTTCATACTGAATGTGGATATCTTCGTAGGTTGCACATTCCATGACAATGTCATTATGTCTCCACTACCCCCTTATTACAGAAAATGTAGGTTCTCTCTTCCCAAACTTCCTTGGGAACCCTCCACCTACTAGTCTCATATCTAAGGTGATGTGAGCTCGTCCTCACCTGCGCAATTAACAACCTTGCTTTTCCTTTAACAACTGCCCCTAAATAGGTTTTTTCTCCATGATCACAGTTTGGATTACACTCTTTGATGCAATATGCTTTTTTGCGCCCACTTTGATTATTCCACATGGAGGTCCTAAATTTTTCAATCATGAAATTTTTAATTTCATTTTTGGTGTTAGGGTAGTCTTGTATCTTTATATTCCACTTACTCAACCACTTTTTGTTTTGCTTCATCCAAGTTTTATTTCTATGGTATAACTCCTCCTCCATAACTATCTTGGCCACCGTTGGTTATCCATGTTTTCAATCTTCTTTATATAGCTTATTAACTTGATTATCGTTGCTGCTTCCAATGGAAAAGTACCAACTTCAGCCAAAATGATTTCATACGGAATTGTCACTTTAACTTTGAGATTGCTAGTAATTAACCATTTCTAAATTCTTTCAAGTTGTCTCCATATGCTATTTGACAAGCTGCTACCCCACACTTCACATCCGTAAAGAACAACTGGAGTGACTAGGAGACTAAAGAGATTTTTTTTTTGTTTTCCAATCCCATTGTTCAACTTTTCTGCACACGTTTTGGATTAAGTATGAGGCTTTCCACCCACCCGATATTATTTTCGTCCTACGAGTCTCCCAAGTGAGCTTATAATGGAAGTCAATCCCAAGATATTTGTATTCTTTCACTATCTCCAATGGATTGACTTCGAAAAGAAACGTGTTTGGATCTTTGTTTCTGCTTAAAGAAAAGATCATGATTTTGGTTTTGGCAATGTTCACTTGCATTAATCAATGATGAAAAATGAACAACATAATCAACGTGGTCATATCAATAAGTTCTCCCACTTGAACTAAAGTCGCTTAAATGAACCAAAGGGTTTACTCTCTTCAAGAACATAAAACTGAAAAAAAATCTGAACTACAGAGCAAAGCAAATACACGGAGCAAGAAGTGTTAATTAAAAATGAGTGAGATGATGAACTAATACAACATCTTTGTCACAAATGTAATTTAACCTATTCTACAAAGTCCCCCCTCCACCAAGTTTAAGAAAGAAAGGCTCGCTCGATATGCATGGTTAGTTGCTTAATACACTCTTTTAACCGATGATTTTCCTTCTCTGTAAACATATTACTGATTTCTTGCTTCTCAATTTAAAATTGTAGACGATGATTGGTTGCTTTATAATGCTCTAACTCATCCAATACTGATTGTAGTTGCATCTGCATTTATGAATATGTAATCGCCATAATTTGTGACTTCTAGTTATCCTTTCTTCAATAATAATGGACATAGGTGCAAGAACCCTAAGTGTTTTTTTTTATAAAATTTCTTCCTTTGACTTCTTGTAGATTGTGTGTAGATTTGGTTGTTGGGAAGAAGGAAGGTGGTTGGGTGATTGTGTGTAGATTGGGAGTGTGGATATTTATGTAGCATCGAAATATGTTCTCAAGATGTCCTAGAGAAAGTGAAAATAAATGAAGAGCACAATTACCCCAATGAAATGGGTAAAACAACACTAGAAGATAAAAAGACAAATCGCGTTAAAAGATAAATAAATAAATAAAAGTCTAGCCGACCTAATTGTGGAAACTTTTAGTGAAAAGTGTAAAATTTTCCTTTAAAGCTCAACTAGGGCTAAACAATATATTTAATTTGTTACTGGAAAACCACACATGAACTTCTTTACTAGTATGCAATAGAATATAAAATATTGAGAAATATTCACAACATCACATCACACATAGACATAGATATTTTTGGGTATGGAAGCCCGTGGAAAAACCCAAGATGGGAAAACCGGTGTAGCAGTCAGATATAGAATTTATATTATCAAGATATGGAACTTTTACAACCAACAGGTAAAATACACCCAGCATGGCTGATGAAACCTCAACAAAATCACTGGGCAACCTAACAGCAAAACCCAGCTACTCTGCGTAGATGTATGACCTTGCGTCAGCTGTACGTAATCCTTACACATGTTGACATCAACAGTACTGATCAGTACAACAACTATATGACCCACTTGCTGGTTGCTCATGCGCCGCTCCTCTGCGTGATCAATACGATCTCTGCTCAGCCTGGTGACCCTATTAGGAAACTCCTCCTCCATCTTTTATGGAAACTCCTTCATCCAACTTTTCTCTGTCTATATCTCTCTTGTGTACCTGTGTGCGTGTCCTCTCCACCAAATCTCCTTTTAACTTTATTGGCTAAGCAAAAACCCTAACCCTCACTATGGATCTATGGATGAGATCCTCCTGTGAGAATTAATGGCCAAGATTAGATTAGCCATCACTTAAATATTTCAATTTTCACTTTAATAAAGTGATTCCATTAAAGTCAAAATCAAATTAGAATAATTAAAGTATTTTCTAAGTCAAAACTTAGGAAAATCACTTTAATAGATTTGGCTTCCAGTTTAATGTCTCTCTAGCATGCAAGGACACATGTAATGCAAGAAGACCTTCCTTATTGTTGTTTTCTAACACTCCCTCTCAACGAGGAAGCCATTCAACAACAACCCCAACTTATCTTTGAACTTTACAAAACTGTGTCTGTAAAGTGCCTTGGTGAAAATGTCTGCCACCTGCTCATCTCTTTGTATGTACTCCAACTGAATGAGAGCTTGTAGAAGGTGAGAAAGTGGAGGATGGAGAGCTTGTTATATATGCTCTTAATGGGTTCACTGCAAAATGGCACACATTTGTGCAAGGAGTAGTTTCTAGATAGAAACTTCCAGATTAGACAAGGTTATGGGATGAATTTGTTCAAGAAGAGTCCCTAGAGGGGACATTCTAGAATAGCAATAGGAGCAGTGAAGAAAATGTAACCATTCTTACCAAAGGTAAAGGTAATGGGGGGAAGAAAAGGGAGAAAGACCTTAGTAAGGTTCGTTGTTATAACTGCAACAAGTTTGGCCACTATGCTAGCCAATGTCCTTAAAAGAAGGATGAAGACAAAGAGGTAGCAGCATCAATAGAAGTACAAGAATATGCTACCCAATTTGAAAATGAATTTTCTTTGGCATCAGTTGAGACTAGTATAGATAGTTCAATAGATTACCATGACACATGGATAGTTGATAGCGGGTCAACTATCCATATGAACAGAAAATATGGAGTTTTTTAGAGGATAGAAGAAATTGCTCCAGAACACTTTGTTGAAAAGATATTGGAAATCCTTAGGCAGAGATAAGAGCAGTTGGAACTGTGAAATTCCAACTAGATCTGGGAGAAATTCTTGAAGTAAACATGGTATTGTTTGTTCCAGGCATGAAAGTTAGCAGAATTTCTATGTAATCATTGGAGGATGACGTGTATGGACTCTTTGTCAAGACAAGACAAATATTTCTATATCAGGTAGAGAACCCAATTCGTACAACAATTTTACTTGGGAATAGAAGGGACAGACTTTATTTTCTGCAAGGAAAGGTGATGTTTCCAGGGTCAAGTGGATGGTTATCTGATACTGAATCTGAAGACGAGGCAAGTACAAAGATGATACCTTCATATAAGGAGAGTAATACTGGCAGGAGACTCAGCAAGTATGAAGGTTGTGAGTAGATGCAAGGTTTTAGATGGGATTCACCTCACAATTCTCAGCTTAGAGTTGTTTTTCGACATGGATCTTCAGGTCACATTCCAGAGCGAGAGGGAGTTGCTTTAGAGGACAGAGACCCAAGTGGTGGAGATACATGCATTTTCAAAAGGACCTCCCTCGTTAAGAGGGAGTGTTAGTTTTTATAACTCAGTTGGTCCTTCGCCATGATTTTGATGTCACATGGGGGGGACATAAGTTGTATTTTTCCTAGTGAACTTTTTAATGTAAAGTGTGTTTTATATTATTAAAGTGACTTTTGTGCTTTATAAACTTAAAGTGACTTTAAGTAGTGGGACCCAAAAGTGCATTTAATGTATTTAATAAAGTGAATATGTGCATTAAATGAGATCCCTCAGATAAAGCTAATATCATCCATTGATTAAGTTGGTTGAGTTAGTTAGGGTTAGTTTGGGTGAGATAAAGTATTTAATAATGTCTAGGGAAGAGAGAGAGACATCATACCAAGGAAAAAGAAAAGGCAGAAGAGAGAGATCATATTTCTAGAGACAAGGAAGAGAACACGATATTCAGATTTCACAGTTCCTAAGATAGACTGTACAACATAATTTTCTACAGCAAGGGGGTGCAGATTTCAAGACAGAGAATGGGAACGTTTCCCAAGGAATACTGAAGGACTCTTTCTACATAAATACGTACCAGTTCATACTTGAATTCTGGAACATTTCTTGAGGTAAAATTTGCTGCTGTTATTTTTGACAGGCCATACACTGTCAGTCAGTTATGTGGTACGAATTCCCAGAAAAATTAAGCTGCTGTTTTCCTGGCATGTGTCGACAGTTTTTGCATTTATCCTCTGTTGGAACGAATACCAAGAAAGTTTAGCAAAGGAAGAGATAAGTTGCATTTTCATTTATGAATTTGTTGAGATGGAAATTTATGAAAATTTTGAATTGTAAAAGAAGTTTCAGTCTTTCTCTTCTTTAATAGAAATAATTTTTCTCAAGGGTTTTCCTCTGGTAAGATTTTTCCTTGGGCTTGGCCCTAAATTTCTGTGTTGTCACATTTATCTTCACATTGAAGTTGAGTGCATTGGTGTTTATACTTAAAACTATCAGACAAATTCATCTTATGAATTTTTAGTTCATACAAGTTATAAATAAGATTTGCAGTCAAGTGTTTGATAGAAGTCCTATATAAGGTTTTGTGATTGTTTATCAAATTTATTCAGAAAGTATTTGGAATAATTTGGACTTACTAAAACCAAAGACCTTGCAATACAATCTTTAATGGTTGCAAAATATTATTTTCCTTATTTATCCCACTCAAACTTGACATCTTTCTTGAGTAGTTTCTGCATAGATTTCATTAATTCCGCCAAGTTTGTTATGAACCTTCTTATAAAGTTGATATGACCATTAAAAGACTGTAAGGATTTCTTGTTATGGGGTAAGGAGACCTTTTTTATAGCTTCTACCCTCTTTGGGTCTATCTTGACCCCATCTTTAGAAATGACATGTCTAAGCAATTTACCCTCATTAACTCCCAATACAGATTTGGCCGGGTTTAATGATATGCTAAAATTTTTGCGTCTTTCAAACACTTTCCTGAGATGGGCTATATGGTCGGATCTTTCTTTGGAAAAAAATAGTAAGGTCATCTTGGTATATTTCTATTATTTTTCCAATCAACTCATTAAAATCATAGTCCATGGATTTTTGGAATGTTGCACCTACGTTTAAAAGACCAAACGCATCCTCAAATATTCAAAAGTCCCCCAAGGTGAGGTGAAAGTGGTTTTGTGTCGATCCTCCTTTCTGACAAGTACTTGATTATATCCTAAGAAACTTGTTGCAGCTGCAACAAATTCCCAAAATTCCAAAAAAATTTAGGACCCTCCTTTTGTTCGGATTAGTGTGGTTTCCCTCTGTGATTTGGTCTAATAATGATTTCTCAGAATGATTGAGTTGGTTTACCACATGTTTGTTTCTTCCTCGAACGCTTCAATTTTCCACTGTATGATCAAGCTTCATCGCTGCCTTTGAATGCATTTGAAGAGTGCCTGAATCGGAAGTTATTTGGTTTGGTTTTTCGCCGTTGCGGATGGAGCTGCGGTTTTGTCTTCGCTTTTCTTTCCGATCTGTTGATTTTCTCATCGGCCGATTTTTTGATTTACGTCAGAAGGATTTGTCATTTCTTTCTCCACCATTGCGGACGGCAAACCAATTCCTCTCCCGATCATTGCTTAAATTGTTTCGTATCCCGCTCGACTGACTTTTGAATTTTACATCGGAGCTTTTTATATTTTCTTTCTTCGCCGTTGCGGATGGATTTATGCTTTTAGTTTCCGCCGTTGCGGATGAATCTGCGGTTTTGGACTTCGACTTTCTTTCCGATTCATTTGTTTAGCCCGGCTGAATTTTGTTTGTGCATCGAAACCTTTTATTGTTTCATTCTTCCACCGTTGCGGAAGGGAAACCGTTTCAGCTTCCGATCCAAAAGTGTTCCGCTTCCGGTTTAAGCCCCGACGTTGCGGAGGGCTTGGCGCTTTGGCCATCCGCCGTTGCGGAAGAAAATAGCCTTTCATCTTCTGATCTAAATGTTTTCGACGTCCGATCTTCTAGTTTTTTCCCGCCATGCATATTTACGCGGATGGATTAATGCTCTGGCCATCCTCCGTTGCTGAAGGAAGTTTGCTTCCAACTTCCGACCCAAAAGCGGTCTGCCATCCGATCTTTTACCCGCCACGAAAGTTTGGCCGAGTGTATATAAGCGGGGTCGAGCTGTTGGATTATTCTATTGTTGTTTTTGACTACCGTGCTCTGTCGTTTTCGTGCTGTCGACCTCCCGAGCTTGTTCGGACCCTGCTGTCGGGGTACTTGCGTCCAGGTGGCAGCTGTAGAAGCCGACCGTCTTCGTCCCATCATAGACGCTGGTTACACTTCATTGCCAGGTAGGTTTCGTTTTCCCTAACCCGTTCCATTCGAAGCATTGGGTTAATGTGTGCTGCGGTTAGGAGTGTTGTGACTGTTTCTTTGCACCCCGTGATTGCACTTATATATTGAAGAGTTTTGGGGGTCTTATTGTCTGCGGTCGGGGGCGGGGGAGGGGGGGCATTTTTAACCTACGGAGTAGTTTTTCCCGCGACCTTTTGCAACCTCGCGCGTAGTGGATGGGGGTTTGGTGCAGGCGGCCGTTACACCGTCTGCACCAAGCTACCCTGTGTGTGATGATGGTTTGTAAGGGGAGGTTTTTGTGGTTTTTCTGTAGCATTTGGTGGTTTCCCCTTTTTGTTGAGGTTTGCGTATTACCCGTATGCTCGAACCCTAGCCTTTTTTGCCTGCGCGGTCCGGCGCAACCCAATTCGTGATCAGTGTCGAACCTAGATCGGGGAAGAGGGTGTGCCACTGCTCTTAGCTTCCTGACCCTAAATGCGTAAGCGTGGCGTCGTTGATAAAACCCGTGTAGCTACTGTCTTTTCCACGCAGCGAAACCACCATGGCGTGCGCAAAGAGCCGAGACTTGTTGCATATTAATGTAGATTTATTGCCATCTTGAATGTGATTGATAGAATTGTTTAATATCCTACAGTAGTGGTAGCTTGCATATGTTTACTGCATTTAACTTTTTCTATCATGTTGGACATAAACTAAGTCACTGAACACTGCACTTTGTGTTTCAATGGTTCTGATTAGTTAGGCCATTTCAGGCTACACATGCATACATTTGCTTCATTAACTGATTGCTATCATATTAAATATAGGAGAAATGGCACATTGCACAATAATGTATACAAGTTGGCCACTCATGCCAAAGGGGCTTAACGTTACAATTTTATGGCAGGAAGATCTCACCATGTCAAAGAGACAAAAGAAAAAGGCCCCTGTGGTCGAGGAAGAGCCAGAAGTAGAATTTGTAACTAAGACAGAATACATATACGAGGACATGAAGTGCATCTCTGGAGTTGAACCTGAATACCAATGGGGGGAAATCTATAGACTGATCACCCGAAGAGAAGTTCCTGACATAGGATTGGAGGAGGAATCCATATATGCTAACATTGAAAGATCTGCACTGATGAAGGTAGCCACCATACCAGAGCTGTTCCCATGCTTTGAAGTAATTGGGTGGATTCTACCTCGGGCGGATGTCACAACGATGATTCTGGAGGATGTTAACAAACAGGGCTATGCTGCATATAGCCCTGGATATGTAGCGCTGGCCTACCACCTGCCAGAAGCCCAAATCTTCTTATCGGATGACTGGTTAAACAACATTAGAATGGACTTGATAGAAACCATGAAAAGAATGATGTTGACTGGAAAACATTTCAGGACCAGAGTAACAGGAGAATATGATACTGCAAGTTTAAGAGCTCCATACAGATTCATAGCCTTGATGCTCAACAAAATATTTAGAATAGCTCATGGCAGGCTTTTCAAACTAGAATGGATACCTATCATTTTTTATGTTGCAACCCAGGGGACAATTTTCAACTGGGCCAACCTTGTCTCAAACAGTCTCTTTGCTTGCTTGGCCTCAGCCTTGGGAGGAGAGGCTCAGAAAAGGTCCGAATTTTATATGAGTTCAATACTTATAGACTGTATATTATGCAACCAGCCTTTCCCTGGTCTCAGGTGCATCTGGGACAGGGAAAGAATGCTTGTCTATGCTGCTTACAAACCATTGTGGGCACATAAATATCATAGCCATTACAGAGAAATATGTGAACACTTCCTTATGCCTCTATTCACACTCATTTTCCTAAAGGAGTGTGACTGTATGTCGGAGGAGGCCATGCAAGTGATAGAAGAATACGTGGATTACTACTTGACTGAAAATGGCATGTACTTCAGGATGTTTGGAGGTTCGAGAGCACCTTCCCTGCTGCCCAAATACGCAACTGATTATATTATCCACAAGGAGGCAGTCAGACAAGTGTTCATAGATGGAATAGGCAATTTTCTGTTCGAACATAAGAAGACTGCCTACCCCCCTTTGCCCTTCAAGCTAGGAAGCTACAGATTCACCAGGGTGAAACAAGCTGCCGAATTCGTAGAGGAGCTAGAGAGGTTCCACTTTGGCAAGATGCCCTACCACATAAATGATTCCCCAGGTAAGGTTACTGAGCATTGTAAAGAAAACAAGGTGCATTTTGAGTATACCCACCATTTTGATAGGGAATAATCTGTCTTCCGAAATGCCCCGAACATGACAATGCTGAAGAGAAGATTCAAGAAAAAGATCACCACCAAAGGTGGAAAGGGGGATGAACAGGCAAAGGCAGAGGAAGAAGCCAAAAGGAGAAATGAAGAGGCTCAAAGATTGGCACAGAAAGCTGGAGAGTGGCTGCACAGCGAAGAGGAAGAGAAAAGAAAAGCTACCCAAGAAGCAGCTGAGAAAGCCCAGGAAGCAGCTAAAGAAGCAGAAGAAGCAACCAGAAAAACAGCTGAAGAAGCGAAGAGAAAGCTCGATGAGGAGCTACAAAAGCAGGAAGTAGAAAGGCTGAAGCTGACACAAACTGAAACAGAACAGTCAGTTGCTGATATAGCTACAGGGCAGACCTAGGAGATGGAAAACCTAGAAGTCCAGGACCCACAAGTGCCTGCTGCCAGCACACCTGTGGTCCCCTCACTCAAGCTGGTTCCTTTTGTTCAGAAAAAGGGAGAAGAAATCCCTGACTTCAACACTGTCTTCTATGATCGGGAAACAAAGAGGATAATAAAGAGAACAAAGAAGAAAGTTGAAGCAGGAAGTCTACCAGGAAAAATGATAATGGATACAGCTGTTATGTTAGGAACAAACCAAGATCCAAGATTCACCCTAAGAGCCGGGGTTGCACTAATGAGCGCCTTAGAAGATAATATGGACAAGGTGATGATTGACTTTGAGTCATCTAAAAAATCCTATGCTCAGTTGAAGGATACATTGAGGAAAGAGAAGGAGGAAGGAAATAGGATGAAACGAAAGTATGAAGACATGCAGAGGAAGATGAAAGCTGCTGAGGCTGAATTGCAGGCCTTCCAGGTAGAGAGACAGGTTAGAGAAAATACCCAAGAATGCCTGGAGAAAGTACAGAACGAATATTGGGAGCTGAAAGCAGAGAAAGAGTAGCTGCTGCAAAGGGTAGAAGAGCTGGAAGAGCAACAAAAGATTATCTTACAAGCCGGTGAGCTGCACACCCAAGAGCAGGACAAGAAGCATCAAGAGCAGATTGCCTCTCTGACAGCTGCTCTGGAGGAAGCAAAGGAGTAGAAGGTCAACCTCCAGCCATTCAAAGAGCATGTCTTGGCCCAGAAAGCTAAGATGCTGTAGCTGCAGACTGCTATAGAGGAGGAGAGGTGCAAAATCCTGCAGATAAATAGCCGGTTAGAGGAGATTCTGGACACCTACTCTTACTTTGTAGACAAATCTCAAGATGTCCTTGAAGTCCTAACTGCAAGGATGGAAAGGCTGGAAACCAATGAGGAAACTCCAGCAGAGTTGCCATCGAAGGATAAACAAGCCCTCAAGAGGGACTATGACCTAGTGGAATTCGCCATCAACACCGCTGAAGACTTCAAGAAGGCTGTTAAAAAGACAAAAGGATTATGCGCCGAGTTTTTCAGAAGACTTCTCATTACTTACAACATGTGCCAGGTAGAGGCCGAGCAGAGACTTGATGTTTTCCCAGATCACAATGCCTTTGTGGAGCTGTTGCAGAAAAGATACCAGGAGGAGGAGGCTAAGGTGCAGCATCTTAAAGCCCTAGATGAGCAGATCATGAGGAACGAAGTAGACCACTCAGCCATCAGTGTGCAGCTTTTAGATGACCAGCTTCGATTGAGTGCAGCCAGCATAGAAGCTATAAAGAACCAGGCTGAGAAATTTGAGATCAATATCCAGTTTTTGGAACCTTGCGCCTTTGAAGGCCTTGCTGCTGAAGCTTCTTCCTGGAAGAAGTTTCTAGACTCCCAAGTGGGACCCTCCTCGTGAAGGAGTGGTCACTTTTTGTATTTTGTAACAATTTTGTAAAAACATTTGAAAAAATGCTAAACATTGGGAAACGAAGGGTTGGGAAGCCCAAAGGTTACTTTGGGCAGCCCAACCGTCTCACCCTTTTTTGTATAAATGTAGAAATCTTAGAAAGGAAAAAGGGGGCTTTTTCCCAGTTAGACTAGAAAGCGATATTGTAAGAAGAACTATTTCTCTTTGCAATAAAGAAATATGGTTTGCCTGCTGGAGAAAGATTGGTGGAATTTCCCAATGTTATGCTGTGGATGACTGAAAGATGAACTATTTTGTTTTTCAGCTTTTGTCCATTAACCGTGAGATCGTTCTAACTCTCTGAACCTATGTTCTTGTTTAAATGATTTCTGGTTCATTTTGTGGAAATGTCACCGTGAGTAATGTATGTTTCTTATGAAACAGTTGGCTATCTGATTGTTGAAATACCTTTAATCTTTCATGTGTTGTAGATAAGAATATCAACTACCTGTAATTTCTGTTTATAATACATGAATAATCCACATTACTCATAAATAAATCATATCTTGGCTCCCCGGGGATAGTTAGATAGATGGATAGATAGCTAGTTTATTTCATAGTTGCATATGTGATTTAGATGCTGGTGAATGCGAAGACGAGAGGTAAGAACCTGCGCATCACGTTGTGAATGCTCCCTGCATCTGGATCATCTTGCATGGTTAATTAGACACTTGCATCTCATACTTAAGTCAAAAAATACAAAATTCCGGTGGACCGGGCCGCAACCGGTGAAGCCTTTATTTTGTTACTTGACCTACGGTAGCCGGACCGCAAACCGAACGGATTCCCTATACCAAACAGTCAACGGGCTAGTTGGGAACGTTGACTGGGGAGAATCCCTTTCTGTTGTTGCCTGCGAATTTCCAGGCCTCAACAAAACCATCTAGCATAGACATTATGCCCGACCCAGTTACTCTTTGTAATAGTATTTCCATGTCAGGTAAAGGGTAATTATCAATTATGCATGAGATATTCAAGTTCCAGAAATCGATGCATATCCTTAATTGTCCATTTGTTTTTTATTACCACTAACAAATTTGAGCACCATGATGAATGTTTTGTTGGTCCAATAATGCCGACTGCCAACATTTTCTGTAATTCCTTTTGGACCATGGATGCCGATTTGGGATTTATTCTTCTAAGTTTCCGTCAAAATTTTTTAGCCTTTGATATTTAGTGGGATTGTGTGCTGAAATACATCACCCCAATATGCTTTTAGTTCATCATACGTAAAAGCAAACAAATCTCTGTATTCTTTTACTAACTCTATCAACTCCTTTCCTTCTTTTTTAGAAGTACCTTTTCCGATTTTTATTTTCCTTGGCTCTTCTTTAGTACCACTGTTTATTTCTATATAATCATCAGGTTTTATAGTTTCTTTATTTTTATATTTGTCTTATTGATCAAAGGAACTTTCCCGTTCAAACAAATTTTTTCGGGTAGGTTTCCTAGGCGAATCATCTTCTTCTATACTATCACCATTCTCATCTTGATAAATGATTTGAAAGTTTGAAACCTCCTGCATATTGCTAATAAAATTTATAATTTGGGCATTGTTTCTGAATACCTGCCAGTGATCAAGGTTATCTAGGATTAAGGGTCTGAATTTTATTTCAAATTTTCTGTCCCCTTTCAATAATTCTTCTGTGAACTCCAATGTTGAAGCTACGAATGCCAGTCTATCTGCCTCACTATTCTCCACACGAGGGATTTCTATAAGATTCAAAGCATTGAAATACTCCATGATGGTACAAACTGTATTTCGGTATTTCTTAAGTATTTCACTTTTGCATGTAAATGTGCCCTTGACTTGGGAAATAATTAGGTATGAATCCCCTTTGATACTTAAGATTTTGATACCCATGTATTTAGCAATCTCAAGTCCTAGCAATAATGCTTCTTATTCTGCTACATTGTTGTATGCACCAAACTCAAGTCTACAAGCAAAATTAAATTTCTTATCTGACGATGAAGTCAAGACGATACTGGCTCCATTTCCAGTTCTGGAGAAGGCCCCATAAAAAATCATTCTCCACAATTCATCGAATTCTTTGTCATTATCCTTTTCTATGATAGGTATAATATAGATTGCATAGATGGATGGCATGGTTTCCAAGATTGTTTCTTTCACAAACATATTCAATATCTGGCTCATTAGGATCTTCCACATGATACTTGCTCTCTTTTTCTTTATACAACTTAACATGTGTGTCTTCAGAAGCTAGAATCATGGAATAGGTCCAATCCATTTGAATAGATCCTCCAACGGAAGCAACCCATTTCCTTGATAGCAACATTCCCCATCTATCAGGCACATCTATGACCACTATGTTGATGGTTACACCTATGTCAGGGTATGCAGCTAATTTGATTGGAAAATTCAAAATTATACCCACGCCATCAATTTCTATTGATTCCATGACACATACAGTTTGATATGGCCTTCATATTGTTAAACCAATTTGTTTGATGACTCTTCTAGTCACGATGTTAGATGATGCACTCTCAAGCATACAATTGTACAACAATTTACCATTTGTAATTAATGATATGTAGAAGGTAGGATGGTATTCTTTATTAGGATCCCTACTATGCAAAATAATAGGAACATCTTCATTGAAGTTACTTCGCTTTTGGACAAGTTTTCTATGGGTTTGTCCATCACAATTTCCTTTAACTTGACAAGTTTCTCCTTAGGTTTATTAGTAATTGTTTTAAGTTTATGAGTAGATATTTTCTCATATTTTTCAAACATTTTTTCCTGAGGTTCCTCCAAGGTTTTCATGAAAATTAATTTCTTTGACTAGGAATTTTAAGGATCTCAATTACTGGGACAAAAAATTTAGCACTTTTCAACCAATTACCCAAATCAATGTTCATGTCTAGAGGGGTAGGAGTTTTCACTTTTGGCATATGTTTGTTTTGTTATGTTTTTTATGTTGTCATAACTTAAGTCCTAACTTGATTAGCATTTAATACATTTTCACAATAACAACATAAAGTGGATCACTGAAAGAAACACAATCACAAGGTACACAACAATTTATCCTGGGAAAACCCTAAAGGGAAAAAACGAACAAAAAATTCCTCAATATAGATCAATATAGATTACTAGTATGCAATGACCAAAGATCAAGGTCTCATCAATTGAGAGACCAAACCCCAAGGATAAGAGCCAAAACACCAAAGACACTGGTCCTCCTCCTTCTCTGTCTCTCCTTCTTTCTCTCTCTTGCACAATACAAGTGTGAGTGAGTGTGTATTTATGAGGGAGGGAGCCTCCCCATTTATACTAGTTTCCCTACTGATATTTTACCTAACTTGGCTGACCCGTCTAACTGACAATGCTGACCTACCTAGGTAAACTTCAGAATAATAATTATATTCTTTTCTTTTGGGTGCTATTGACTCGACTTACAACAAAGGGCTTACCTCATGAATTTTACATGACCTTCTACATTGGTAACATCTCTTGAAGGAGGAATATAAATAATGTGAAGTACAAGTAGAATATTTTTCAAAGTTACATTATTTCAACACTCCCCCTTAACAAGAAGGGTATTCTACTGACAAGAACACCAATTGGTGTGGCTCGACACAACACCATCGGAAGAAGAGAGGAGGCATCATTAAAATTATCTTTTGGAACATCGTCTGGTACATTTATATATCATCAGAAGTTTTGAACAACATCATCATCTGAAGCATGGAGCTGGAGTATCATCATCAACATCTTCAGTACAGAGCTGAAGTATCATCATCAACATCTTCAATACATAGCTGAAGTATCATCATCTACAACATGTAACTAGGAAATCATCATCTACAACATTGAACTGGAACATCATCAACAACATGGAGATGGAGCATCATCATCTGTGGCATGGAGCTGGAGCATCTGCAACATGGAGTTGGAGCATCATTATCATCTGCTGAAACATCATCATATGCAACATGGATCCGAATCATTATCTGCAGCATGGGACTGGGGCATCATCATCTCCAGTATGGAACATCATCATATGCATAACAACTGATACATCACTGACATCGACAACATGAGGCCGACTCATTAGCATAAATATAGAATAACAATAACGATAACAAAAGGCTAGCTCATAAGCATAAAGCTGGAACAAAAACAATGAAAACAGGAGGCTGAATCATCAACATAAAGTTGGAATAACAACAACAACATGTGGCATCATCATCAATAGCCCAAGTTATGCCTTTGTTTGAAATTTTTGAATTGGATCATTACATAATTGCCCGACCAAGTAAAAATAACGGCGGACCTGACAATTTATTAAGAATAGAAACATGGGAAGACACTGTCAGAATTGACGATGAATTACCTGACACACATCTATTTAAAGTCGAAGTCGTTCCGATGAAACTGGAAAATATAGCACAATTTTTAGATCAAGGACAAGCCCCAGAAGAAATGTCAAAAAAGAAAAAGAAAATACTTGTAATGAAATATGCACCACACACATTGATAAATGGATTTAGATATATAACCGGACCATACAAAATAATCAGACATTGTTCCCTTGAACATGAATGACAAGCCATCATCGACGAAGCACATAAAGCTCTACCAAAGGTCATTATCAAGTCAACATGACAGCTAGAAATTTTCAGCAATCAAGACTATGGTGGTTGACACTATATAAATATTGCATAGCTCAAGTAAATAAATGTGACAGGTGTCAAAGATTAGGTTGACCATTACCAAGTAATGAGATGCCTTTAATATCTGTCAATCCAAGCTTAACTTTTGAAATCTAGGCGATCGACTTTGTCAGTCCATTTTCAATCCTTGGTTGATGGACTGGAGCAAGATATATTATTACTGCAGTCGAATATGTAACCAAATGAGCCGAAGTAGAACCCATCAAAGCATGCTCTAGTGAATTCCTATCAAAAGTTATATATGAAATAATTATTCCAAGATTTGTATGCCCTCTTACCCTCATAAGTGACAAAGGCATGCACTTTATTAACAAAACTATTACTGCATTATTGAATGAAATCATGATTGCTCATGAAAAGAGTACATCCTATCATCCACAGTCAAATAGATCCATTGATTCATTTAACAAAACCTTAACCAAAGGATTAATGAAGTTATGCAACATTCAAAAAGACGATTGGGATGACATGATACCCGCTATTTTATCAGCCTATCACACAACTTACAAATGATCGACTGGGAAGACTCCCTTCAAATTAGTTTACGGGTAGGAAGAAGTCATGCCTCTACACTTTAGAATACAAGCACTAATAATTGCAGACATACTCATATTGAGAGTGTAAAATAAGTTGAAGACAAAAATTTTGATCTAACAAAGTTAGAGGAATGATGCCAAATAGAAATTCATCACCAGGAAATCTAGAAACAATAGCAAAAAGCTTGGCATGACCAAAATATAAAAAAAAGATGTAACAGTCAGTGACCTGGTGCTATTATACAAGATTCGAATAAAATTAAAATCGAAGAAACTACATACAACTTGGCTTGGGCTCTACATATTCTAAGAGTTAAATAATAATGGATTAGTCCGAAGAAAAACCCTACAAGGGAAGCTTTTTAACGAAGTGGTCAATGGTGTAAGAATCAAAAGATATAGACAATCAAAGCAGCACAACACTGACTGAATGGACATATCTTGTCGAATGTCATGCCATGGTTTGTAAATTTAATAATTTGTGTTGGGCCACCAATTTGTCATAATCATTTCACCGTCATCATCATTTGTTGATATCCATTTTATCCTGGTCACTTCATTTTTCACTCCCTTGTCACTCATTTCATCATAATAACTCGTAAATTTCCATTTCATACCTTTGTGGTGAGTTCATGGCAGTTTTGTTTCATTTTTTAATGAATTAAATATGATTATACTTGGTATTTTGTCAAAGACAACAAATCACAATCTTTTTGCAGTGTTTAGAAGTTTTTCGCAGTGTTTACAAGTTTTCCAAAACTTGTAAATGGAGTAGTTTGAGATGGTTGTAGGTTGTCGAATGAAAATAAACCACTTGGACTTGGTTAAATATGTCTCCAACATGGTTTTATGTTCATTATATTCCACCCAACTCACATTTGTGGATATGTAAGGGTATTTTAAGATTTCAGTCAAACCCAGTTTTTTAGTAGCAATGTTTCCAAACTACCAATTTCTGCCTTGATTTGTGTGTAGACGGAGGAGAATATAAAGATTTTGAGAAAAAAAAATTTCTCATAAACCAACAAATTAGATATTAAGAAGACGATTTCTCCATATCTTCTTTGGTTTGAGAGATATCAATGGGGGAATGAGGCAAATCTATCCAAAATCATGAATTTCCAGAATTGAGGGATTTTGTCTAAAAATTTAAAATTTGAATGTTGCATTTGGGGATTCGATCTAATAATGTCTAACAGAGGTATGGTGTATAAATAAGCCTCCTTGGTCTAAGGGGAAAAAATAATCATTGTTATGCGATCTAATCCATTGTAATCAAGATCATTCATATTTGATAAATGAGAATTTTCTGTTGTTGATCCATTTTTTAGATCTAATCAAGATTTAGCAGCGGTTACCAGGTTGAGAAGGGCCCCTCGATCTTGGTAATATTCTGCACATTAATTTAGATGTATTATTCTCTGGTTTATGTGTGTTTTAACTTCCAATTGCAAATTCAATTTAGGTTTTATGTATATCAGGGTTTAATTATAAATATGATTTGGTTTTATGTGTTCAGGATTTAATTAGATGCTCAACACTAATTCTTCATTGTTGTTCATTTCTCTTTTAATTCTGCGATTGTATACATAATGTTTCTTTTAGTCACATGATCATTGCCTCTCTTTTTTTACATACATTCCACCCATTGAACAATGTAATTATAGGGTTTGCAAATTCAGATCTTTCTCCAACTCATCATCCAAGTGCTCTCAAATTAAGGACTATATATTGTAGCTCATATTCTTTGTTTTAAGGGATGTAAATTTCCTCTTTAAAAACCACAGTCTTGCTTTCCTTCATATTTGTTACATTCTAATCACCGTATTTTCATTAACTCACCATGGTCCCTTTAGAATTTACTTGCAATCATTATAAGATTCAGTTTTCCATGATTTCATCCTTCAAGTTGCTACAAGAACTCATCCAAATCATCCACTAGTATAAGTTCTATTTCATTAGTATGAATATCATTTCTATTATGCCATCAATAAAATACACAATATGTTATGCTCATATTTGAATAGTTTAAACGGTTACAGATTCATATTAACCTTCAACATATCCTCATATAACAATGCTTAATGAACAAAGAATTTGTTCTATTAGCATTATATTCTTTCGCATTCAATTTCCAATTTTGAAGGTAAACTTAAAACACAATCAAATCTTCCATCCCTTGAATACAGAGAACACATAAGTCATTTCTTTCCATTCATCTCCATGAAGATCATATGTTGTCACTTACATAGTAGTTTAGAAATTCATTATCTTGTTTATTATAGAGTGTTGTATGCATTTGAAAAACAAAGGGTTTTAATTAAATGCATTTGAAAAGATCTTGAATTTAGGAGTTAAAATTTATTTATTGATCCTAGTTTGCAACTTGTGTAATTTTTTTAGTAGTTGTCGGCTTTAGGTTAGCTTTTTCTTTTCAAGTTATATTCATTTACTTGCGATTTCCATTTTAGATTTGATTTTTATTTAAGTTTGATCCTAAACAGAGACATTCAATATCAAAAATAACATTTGATTGTTGAGCAAGGTATATACCTACATGATATGAACAATACATGATCTTGACCGAGACTAATTATAAATAGAATAATTCGACGCTATCATTTAATCTAGTTGCGATTATTTTATTGTCAAATTTATAATATTGCTCCATTTGATTAACGAAGATCTGTATTGATAAGTGGTATAGTTGCAATAAGATTATCAGTACCTGGACAATTGCCAAGGATCACCTGGATTGAATGCATCTTATACTTTGAATAGTATTTTTAATTTGGTTGTGTGAATGAATTCCTTTATGTAGCATTAAGTTTTGATTTAAGCTTAGTTAGAAGGTACAATTAGCTTCTTGATTATCTGGCTCTGCACAAATAGTGTCCATCCATCACAAGTTTACATCCTAGGTTGACAATTAAATATTTAAAAATTATTAAACATATAATTTCACTAACAAGTTGTATATTAGCTAGATTAACAATAGTAAGTTACAATAAAAAGTAGTTATAAAAAACTAACTTAAGCATCAATAGTATATAAGAAGATTCTAAGACATGGGCAATGGCAGGTAACACAATGATGTCGGGATGACAATTGGAGGTCTTACAAACCAGACTAGAAGGATGGAACACAAAGATGCACCCAAAACCAACCAGCGATGGGAATTCGATTGACGACGAACAAAGGAGCCCTCAAGCCACGAGAAAAAATGAGTTTCCTTTCCTAATGAGCAACCTACTATGAACAAATTTAACAAAGAAGTTATGATGATAGATTACCATGGCATGAGGCGAAAGACTCTTCACATGTACGAACCAATTGTTTAGCATAAAATAAACATTTAATATTGTAACCTACTTGAATAGATGACATCTTTCGCAAGCATCCTATAAATGAATACCTCAAGCAAAGTTGGGAACAATTTTACAAAGAATTGAAGCAGTCGCACATAAAGCTAGAAATTCCAGAGATACCAAACCCTACTTCTTCAGTGCCTATAGAAAAAGAAATGGCCCCAAATAAAACTGTCGTAACTAGATCCATGAAATCAATAGAAAATGCTCGCTAAGCAAACGAAGAAGCTTCCATAACTCCATTGAAAGACCACTTAACCAAGATCAGAAAGGAAAGAACAGAATAACACCAATGGAAGAGATACTGGAGAGAAGTAAGAGAGTGGGGTATTCAAAATGATAAATGGATCAAAGAAACCAACATGTTAGCCATAGCTAATATTTGGAATTATCTCAGAGCACCCTTGTTGTATAAATTTGATGGGTTGAAAGACCTAATTACACAGTATATCATTAGCAGATACCACAGAGGGAAGCTTTGGCTCGATGCACTTGTAGAAATCAATGTCTCTCTTACAGTAGTTGTCACTGGCCTAACAAACCAAGGACCACCAGTACCAGTGGAAATTAATTCGAACCTTGTAGATGAATTCATAGGATCCCCCGAGGGTAAGAACTCCAGAAGTTTATTCATCAATAAAATCCTTTACTAAACTTATAAGTATGTTGCAATCATAGTGTCTGTTTTTTTAACAAGAACTGGTTGGTCATCCTACCCGAGACTTAACATGTTGGAATTTGTCAAAAATATCAACACATAAGCCAAAATATTCAACTGGGTAGAATATTTGGCCGAGATCATCTGGTCGACTTATGAAAAATGATAGGAGACAAGATCCCCTATTATAGTTCCCTCTCTATTAATATGGTTGGCGATGTCTAGAATAAACCTAGTCATGGATCCATCATTTACAACAAAGTCAACACATTTGATTAACAACTTCAAATATTTTCAACCCCATGGTTGCACCCAAGGCCCCAAACTTGCCAAATTATGTCTTGAAAATTGGTTTCAGGTCTTAAAAACTACATCATCGAGATGGAGGGTTCCTCACCTTGTCCAACAAGTCTACCTTTGCCTGCACATATTCAACTTGAGCTAGACTTCACCAAAGTTTGGTTCATGCAAGGCATAGCTAGAAATGCAACATAAATTAACTACTATCTAACAATAAAAGAAACTTGGTTCAGTCGAAAACATCCTACCCAATACCTAAAATTGCATGGAGAACATATTTACCACTACAAGAACCATTCACCGATGGAGAGAGAGAAGAAGCCTTCAAAGAAAGGTTGAACTTATAAATTTTTGGCCCTCAAGAAGAAGAATAAAACCCTCTATCCATTGTTCTGTCAAATACCCAACCCAAGTCAACGAAAGAAAATGAATTGTCGGGAGAAACGACGAAATATGATAAACCACAAGCAGATGTGTGGTCGACTCTTGATTTGCATATAGAAAAAATTAACATTGTAACAGAACAAATCCATACAATGCAACAAACATTCAAATAAATACATTTGAAAAAGAGGAAATTCGTACTTAATGCCCTGACTGAAGATGAACTTCAATAATTACACAAGGAAGCATAACATGTCATTCTGGACTGTATTTTCAACAAGGTTACCATTGAGCAGCAAATCAAGAAAAATATGACCGAGGCTTAAGGAGCATGCAAAGGTAAAGTCTCCTCTTATTGCAAAACTAAAATTTCAATTGAAGTCACAACATGAAAACCCTATGAATGTTTGTGACAATTCCTCACCACCATCATCGACTCTTGTCATTGAACCCTTATTGAGAAAACCCATGAAGAAATTGAAGTCAAACAATCCTTTATTTCAACCGTCCAATACCTAGCGTTCCAGAATGTACTAGAAATATTTCATAACCAGTTTCCCAAGCTACAAAAGTATGTAATCAAACGACCAATTGTAGAATCCACCACACCACCATAAACCCATGTTTTACGTCCCTTTCCAGGAACAAATATCCCCAAAAAGGATTTTCAAATGCCTAAGTTACCTCCTAACCTAGACTACCACACAACAACAATGGAAAAAATCCCACATGAATCCATAACCACCCAAGTAGTTTTAGATTCCACAACCACTTCATTCACTATTACTCAACCACCTCTACAATTTGATACTACCATTCCTACTCAAGTAATGTCTGCACCGACCACTTCACAACTCCCTTCTGTCATTCCTCTGCATCTGACCACAACAACCATTCCAACCACCCGTACAAATCCAATTTTTACCATTCCTATGACGACGACTTCTATTACCACATCTCCACCCGTGTCGACCATTCTTACCCCAGCCACGTCTACACTAACATTTGCACCTTTGACTACCACTGCTTCAAATACCTTGACGACACCTCCTTCTTCACTAGATGCTCAACAACCAAATTAGATACAAGACAAAAAGGGAAGACACAAAGAATAAAAATCAAGAGAAATTACAAATCTCATTCCAATCCGTTACAGATGCAAAAGACCACGAATTAGAGACCCTCCTTTAGAACATAATCAAGGAGTAGAAGAAAGTATGGTCAAAATATAAAAAGAAACTTGATTCCATTGAAGACCAACAACTTGAAGTACTACAGACCTATGATCGTATGATCGAGTAGATAAAACCAACACTACGTGGACCACTGAACAAAAGCCTTTAGATCATATTCTGAGTCTCTTTGGGTCCCTTACAGCACTTCTAAAATAGGCCTCAGCTCAGAAGAACCACCGGGATGAACAACAGACAACAACGTGGTTGAAAGAACAATACAAATTATATTTAAACCGATACAATGAACTCCACGAGTATGCACTGCTAACCACGCAATCGACCAATGTGTTGCACACTTGGTACTTGCATTATGTCTAGGTTTTTGCAGACATGAGTAGAATCCAAAACAATTTAGCACTCATATTTCAACATAAAGTCTATGTTGATCACACCACGATACCAGATCTTGAACAACAGATTGAGATGGAAAATAAAAAACTTAGGGAGCTACAAAATAAAGCAGAACAGTAGTCAAAGTATGCTCAGCCAACACAATATGACATTGACAACTTTGCTTCCCATATGGATAAGCTACTTACTAATGCCAACAACTAATAGCTAATTTTCAGAGAAGATCTGCAAAATATAAAGCATGAACCTCTCACCGAAAAAGTTACTAAGTTATCCAATATTATTACAGTTAGCACAAACATTCAGACAACTCTCCATGAATTTCAAGAATTTCAGTCTTAGCTTGCCTCTTCTGCCAGTTCCATTCTTGAATCTTGTAGTGTGCCCAACCAACCCAATAGTTCGTCTATTATGCAACAACCTTAACAAAATATTATCCAAGTTTTGAAAAGTTTTATACTCCCCTTTTTCTCTCTAGGATGAAGAAGGATTTTGTTGGTGGGGGAGATGTTGGAGGAACTTAGTCAAGTGGTCGACTAGGTCCTCCAACCGACTATAGGCGAGTTGGTTCATTCGGTTGGTTGGAAAACTCACTTTTTAGTTGTAATTAATAAATTGTTTGTAACAAGTATAAAAAGGATGGTGATATAGAACCATAAACAACATTGACATTGATCATTGATCTTATGTACATTATTCTTCCACTTATAATATAAAGTTAAGTTGTTGTTGTCCCACTTACTCTTGTTTATTATGTGGATTATGAATATATGATTAACATTGTATGATAATTATGTATTGTAGGTAACCTTATGAACCCTTCAACTATAAGAGACTGCTCAAGAGATTCCAACAAAGTACATCTAAGATATCAAAAGGCTTATCTCAAGGAGTGAAAGCTTAGTGAGGTATTGGTAGCATGTACGGAGACTAGCTACAAAGTCCTTTTTGGAGCTTACTGATAGAGCATGCTGAGAAACTCATTGATGCCTGATGAAAAAATAAGACCAAAGAGTGAATATGGAAGCAACCATGAAGGCACATGGTCAGGAGACCATGAATTTTGTATCGCGGGAGTCTGATGATGCAGGTACATCAAGCCCCCTTAATCAAATCAAAATTTTATAAGCTTCTAGAAGGTGGGTGTGGTCAAGAGCATATGATTCTCTTGAAATGCATGTGAAACGATATGGTTTGTTGTGAAATTTTTATTTGTAGCAATTAGTTAGAGTTTGTGGAGAGGATCATGGATAAAAAATGATAGATCTCCTATATTGTATTTGTTTTATATAAATATATGGCCCGCGATTATGTAACACAGGGCCTGATGCAATGCAAATCAAGATGGATGAGAGGATTGGCCCATAGAGGCCTTATCTATATGTAATCGAGCTCGATATTCTTTGAAATATAGTATTTATGCATTATTTTAATTTTGTTTCTCTCTGCGTAAATATGAGTGAAGACATTTCTTGACTATTTGAAACCGAAGAGGGTGACATCGACTCCTGTAGCATCTTAGGTAGAGGTTTACAATGTAAGCTATTCCTGTAGTGTTTTATTCCTGTAGCAATGTCATTATTCCCGCAACAGTACATTAGTTTTCTTGCAACTAAGATATATTCATATTGTGCATTAATTCTGACTGACATTGAGTTTCAAAGAAGAGTTCTTTTGCTAGTTTGGGGTACATTAAACATAGAATGTAGAATTATTTTGCTTATATGGACGAAATTGCATCCATATGTTAGCCCATAACCCACAGGTCCGAGGATTGATCTTCGCGGACCCATATTGGTCTTTATCAGATGGAAGAATTGTCCATTTTGTGTTTACTATCTAGAAGAGACAATACACTACCGGTGTCTAAAAAAACTAGTTGTCCAATGACATGGGGTGTGTTGTCTTGAGCCTATGATGACACATATCCAAACGCATTTGAGAGGTAATAAAATTCATTGGTGGAGGATCAACTCCACTCAAGGACTCACAAATATTGATTTTGACCCACTTAGATCTTAACAATACCATCTAGATATTCTATTGTACAGACAAGCCTAGAATGTTGAATTCTTTGATACACCATTTCATTTGTGAAAATCATTATAATGAATGAATAAATCATCTTTAATAAAAAAATAGATTACAAAAAGAAAATTTAAAACTTAAGTGATAGTAAACTACCTTTCATAATTCCACTAGAGACTCAAGAAGGCAATCTAGATCCCTAAATAAACATCTAAGTCTAAATGGAGATAATGAATTGTTTAGTACAACATTTTGACAATGAAGTTCATCTTTATTGAATCATTTACTAAAAAAAATCATAAAAATATAATGGTAAGCAACAATAATAAGTAAGGAATTTTAGATTGCAAAAAGAACATTTAGAAAAATAAGCTAATGGGCCAATAAATCATCTTTACTAAAAACCTGAATTGTAAACCTTGAATGATAACAAAGTACCTTCCACAATTCCACTAGAGACTCAAGAAATCCATCTAGATCTAAGTCTAAACCTACAACATAAATAATAATACAACATTGTATCAATGAAGTTCATGTATATTAAATCATATATAAAGATACTTCAACCATAAAAACTAATGATAAGAAACAATACTATGTTAGAAAGTTTTGTGTAGTATTTCCCAAACTTGTAAACAACCTATTGTGAACTTAATAACATGACTTTCATAATCCATCTTAATAATAAGAAGTTGGTGTTATAACTCCAACCTTTACTAAGATATATAATGGCATATACCAATTAAATATGCACTACTTCTTTATAGAACTATGTATATGTATATTAAATATTACCCATGCTTTATGCATATTACTTTGTCATTATGTCAAAGTTATCTTAATATTTTAAAGAAAAATAATCCTATTTTTTCAAGTTTTTTTTGAGAGAACACAGATTACCCACAACACACCAAAATGACCATTTTTTTAATTGAAGAGAAAACACATTGGAAAAACATTATGCCATATGCTTATATATGATCCTAATATTTTAAAGAAAAAGAATCCTAATTTTTCAAGTTTTGTTTTGAGAGAACACACATTGGATTACCAACAACGTGCCAAAATGACCACCTTTTTTTAATTGAAGAGAAAACACAATGGAAAAACATTATGTCATATGGTTATATATGATCCTAATATTTTAGAGAAAAATAATCCTAATTTTTCAAGTTTCTTTGAGAGAACACATAGTGGATTACCAACAACATGCCAAAATGACCATTTTTTAATTGAAGAGAACACAATGGAAAAACATTATGCCATTTTTTCACTACTAATTGTTGCTGGTGGATATTTTTTTCTGCACAACGAATTGTTTATGCAAAAAATAAGGACTATTGCATCTACATTCCTCTCTAATCTCACAACTTACCGCCCCAAGCAGCCAGCCTTCCACTGGATTCCCATAGAGTTGTTCCACCCTTTCAGACAGCGTTAACTGGAATCATACGTGCTGACATATGCTGGTATCATTATTACTAATCCGGATGAGCCTTCCTTCTCGTTAGGGTAGGGCCTTTCCTGTCGTCCACCCACGGTTGAGCTCATTTCCCACCAGCTAGACTATATTACCCTTACGTCAGCCTTCTGTTCATACACATAGCTTGAATCAATAGAGGAGGCCTTGGGCTATAGAAAGAATAAGAGCCTCGACAACAACACACACCCACGAGAAAGCACGACGACCATGGGACACACTTGGGAGGATAAATGGACCTGCAAAAAGTTTACCTATTGAATTGATGTAACCTAAATGAAAAGAACTACATTTAGGGAGATTGCAGTCTAAATTAGTCATATAGTTTATTTTGCATTATATTTATGAATTGTGAAAATGGAGAGCACTACATTTAGGAAGTTTGCATTCTAAATTAGTTATATAGTTTATTTTGCATTATACTTATGAATTGTGAAAGAAGGGGTTTGTCTTTATTAGCTTTTCATTTTTGAAATTTATTTGCTTAAAATAATTTCATCCATTCCATTGAACAAAATCATACTTTTAATGTCAATTTATAAGTTGATACATTTAGGGAGTTTGCATTTTAAATCATTAGAGGAAATTTCAACTCAAAATGGGCCTTTTAACTTTAACTCAAATTCCATGTCATCATGTGTTAGCCAATGAAATTGCTTTAAATTTGAAATACCGTATAGGTCTTAAACATTTTTTTAATATAAATTTGGAGATCATAGGTATCATAAAAAAAACTACTTTTTTTGTTTGTATTTTCGACATATCTCCCCATGTTTTTACTCAAATTTCGATCGGGAGAGCTCGTTGGATGCAGAATTAAATTCTGCATCCAACGAGTACCCACTCGGCATACTTTTGACGGACCCCGCTACCCCAAAAACAAGAAATACCTGAAAAAATGTGAAAACTAAATCTCTAGTCTCTTCATTTATTTGGGTCAACCTAATTGTGATAGAGTTTCAAAGCTGTAATAGTTAACTCTTAAAGTATATAACAGAGCCTTGACCATTCAAGATATAAAACAGAGCCTTGAGCATTCAATATATAAGGATGGGAACTCCTCTCAAAAAAGAAATTTAAAATATTAGTATTATTTCAATCATATTTTCACATGTGTTGCTGTAGCGAGAGTTTGTTAAAAGATGTGGGATAAGTAATACAACTTTTGAGAGTTGAAAGACTCAGGCCATGCTTGTAATGTGGAAGGATTGTGGCAATTGGAAGACCAACTTGCTGCAAATAGTTACAACAACTAGTTGATATTGCTGCAATTCCTGGCACCTGAGTATTATGATTGTCACGTATTATGATTGTGCCTATGAGTATCAAATCAGAGATGGAACCATTGAAGGACGGTGCATGAAGGAGGGTTAGTCATCGCAACATGTTATAGATCAACAGCGGAAACTCTCTCAATAGTCGTCTAACTGAAATCAACTCCTGCCAATGTTTGGTTTCTAACCGAAATCAATTACGGCCTATGTTTAGAAAGGAAGAAAAACATGGCAGAAATTAACTAGTACGCAACATAGAAATGATTATTGCTAGAGGCTCATTGCTGGCTTGTTGGATAGAAGCACTTTGAAATTCAATGACAAGTAATGAGCTTACTGTAACAATCATTACTTTGAAAAAAACAACAGAACATTCAATTATTTAAAAAACAATTAATAATTAAAAAACTTAATATAACTGAATTATCATTCATCAATTATGATAAATTTTGATAAATTATAATAAATTTTTCCATCTTCAAATAAATACAACATTATTATTAATAAAATAATAACACAAAACATACACATTCACATAACCCATGCCCCATAACCGGTACAAGACATTCACATAACCCATTTTCAAATAAATACAACATTATTATTAACAAGTGCTAAGTAGTAGCTAGTACCTGTCGCTAGTTTAGGGATAGTTATATTACATTTAAAAAAATGTATGTAATCTGATATGGATAACTTAATTACACAGTTGGTGTTTAATTTAAGAATTATATGATTCAAATACATTTCCAAAACATAAAAGCAATTTAATATAGATAGTCATATTGCATTTCAAAATATTAAACCCAATGTAATGCATAGATTATTAAAATAAATGTATATATTTAGGAATAGCTTATAGATTATGGTCTTTTTGAATTTAAATTCTCTATTTATGTGATTGTCTTAATGAACCTTAAGTAAGTCACTAATATTAATGACATTTATTTCTTGTAACACCATTCAAGTGAAGCAAGTCAAGCCAAGTAAGACCTTGCAAAACCAAATCACTTCAAGCCACTTAGTAAGTATCCCTTTTGAATTTGAGAAAAAGTTTATTAAATTATGTTCATGGGAAAAGTTCATTTTTATATTCATGGGAGCTAAAGATGTTCTAAGAATTTAACAGGCATATTTAACAAAGAAAATTAATAAAATAATAATAATAATAGTACTTTTACATAAGGATGGATGTCAAACTTAAGGATAATTAGTTTTTATTACTCATTATAACATTATATTATGAAGTGTATTGGCAAAATTATTTATATACATAAAAATTAATATTATAAGTTTTTTATAATTGTTATATATATATTTTTAATGGAATAATGTATTATTATGTTGATAGATATTTAGATATTATTTTGGATTTTTGAGTACTTCACTGGATCAACAAGATTAACCTAAGTGTAACAATTTCATGGTTGTGGTATATTGTTATGCTTAAAATGCATTTTGATTAAGATTCAATTAAGCTTTAGTTAAAGAATGGTTAAAGAAATGGGTAACAATTTCTTTTTGTTTTTTCATAAAAGTTTTGTATTTTTTTGTTTACTAATTAGTATTTGTTTTGTGCTTATATTACCTCTAACAATTTGGTATGAATAATGAATATAAAATTACAAAATGATATAATGATTACAAAATAAGACATGAATAAATCAAATGAGAGATAATTATAAATTGCGTTATATTATAAAAATATAAGTTTTGTGTATAATGTTTACTTTAGCAAAGGTACATAATTTTTTTTAAAAGGTATGGTTAATGAAAGGTCAATTATTTATTGATTGCATTAAAATAACACTCTTTGGATTCTTTTCACTGCAAAAAGTAATTAATTATGATCTATTAAATTTCTTTCCAATTACTTATGTGGCTAGGCTGATAACATGATAAACTCCAAACATATCAATATAATAATAATAATAATAATCTTCCAACTATCATGATAAACTCCAAAACTAACATGATAAACTCCAAACACGTCAATTTATTATAATAATAATTGTCCAAAACAACTAACATAGTTATGTTCCTGTCATAGGGAAATCCTCGAGTCATATGAACGTGTAGAGAGTGGTATATAATGTTAAACATGGGAGGATACTCCGAGGATTGTAAACGGGATTCTGGACTCAAGTGAATTCGATGCCGTTGGGTATATCGATAGGAGCGGGCTAGTGAAGAAAACGAAAGTGGGAAAATATAAGGAAAAGGATGTTAACTTACAGGGCGAAGTTATCGTTTGAGCATGCATGAATGCAGTCTTTTCTCTTTCTGTTCTCCACTAAGAAGTAAAGAATGATGAGCCTAAATGTTAGTTTATAACTGTCAGTTGGGTAAGACTACTAAGAATGTTCTGGGTGTTGCAATTTGCGTGGAAGATACTTGAAGATGTTGGGGCTTGCCATTCCTAGTGCATCAGGTAAAAAAGAATGATGAGACTAAATGTTAGTTTATAACTGTCAATTGAGTAAGACTACTAAGAATGTTCTGGGTGTTGCAATTTGTGTGGAAGATACTTGAAGATGTTGGGGCTTGCCATTCCTAGTGCATTGGGTAAAAAAGCTTTGAATCGGGCCCAGAAAAAGTGAATGATTATTAATCGGCCTTTTTGGTGCCCACGTGTTTCTTCAGACCCACAATCCAGCACAATCTATACATCCATCATTCATTCCAAATCCATTACATCTTGAGGTTAATTTATTAGCTTATTTCACTCTTCTCGCTTAGTATCTAAGCTAGTTGACTTTCATCGTCATGTAATCCCGCATTTACCGTTCAAAGAAGCATTTGAATAGCAGCTGAAGGTACACTTTTACTAGAATGGATTTGCCATATCAACTACAACCACTACTACAACTAAAGAGTTAGAACTCAACCCTGCCTGGAACATAGAATGTGTGAGATGCTTATATTCAAGTTCGAATGTAAATTAGAATATATGGTCAAAACTCAACTTGAATATAAGCATACATACACATTCTAATTTACACTTGAACTCTGAATATAAATTAGAATGTGTATGTATGCTTATATTTTCAAGTTAAACAAAATATAGCACTTGTTTTTACTTTTTTTGGTTGGGAGTACACTCTTAACTTGTAATCATCCTTAACGACTCTCTCATCTTTGGTAATGAGTTTATAATTTTTTTGTCCTGAGCATTGAAGATTCTCGACAAAACCTAAGGTGGGGTTTGGGTTTGGGTCGGGTGGGGTAGGGTAGGGTAGGGTGGAGAGGGTTTAATAAATTTGTTTTAACCATTCACGAACTAAACTGTTTTCTAGGGAAAGTTACCACCCAAAGGCTAAACAATTGACATTGTATGGGAAAGGGCTATTTTGTTGAAAGATAGAAAGACAGAAACCAGGCATGATCCAGGGTCATTTCCCCAAAGTAGCATCATGCAGATGGTAATGCAGTTTGGATTGCTGCCATATAATGTCATTTTCTGGTTTGAGTGCAAATTAGAAGGCAAGGGCGGATTCTCAATTAATAGGATACTAGAATTGTTAGTCATTTAGCACATTAACCTAGAAAATGTTTTGTTTTATAAGAGTTATTCAATTTTGTGTAAATTCATTGAACAGTGACAAGGTTTTCATTGCACAGTGATGAAGATATTGCACTTAGATAAATAAAACTTAGTATTTTCCTAGATTTTTATGTTCTGCAGCATTGACCATAAAAATCTTGAGCACCATCACAATCAAATGATGGATGCGAAGTAAATGAGCCTTCCCTTAGTCAATAAAAAGATAATGACTGCAAACGCTTTTGGTCATATCAACCAATGAGCATGCGACACCGAAACCATTTCATTAATGAATGATTGATTATGTGACGTTGTAATAAAGTTGATATGATTACAAAATAAGATGTGAGCCAATGAGATGATAGATAATGTAATTATATTATATTCATAAAAATATAATCCATGTTTATAATGTTTACTTTATCTATGGTTAAAAGAAATTTTTGGTCAACCATAGTTAATATGAGTTCAAACAACTTATCGATTACAATATAAATGGGTAAAAGTATTTTTTGGTCAAACATGGTTAATATGAGTTCAAACAACTTATCCATTACAATATAACCAACAACTTATCAATTACAATATAACCTGACGTAGGCAGGGATAATAAAATAATAACACAAAACATACACATACACAATATAACCCATACCCGGTACAAGACATTCACATAACCCATTATACCGAGTACATACAATTATGCAGGGATTTTATTTGGCTCCGGCCAATGGGAATACTAGCAAAGATTTCAATTGACAGATAAATCAAATAACCTGTTAAACTCATAATCGGGGTTCCCACGATAGGAACCAGGACGATAGAAAAAAATACTGAAGTGATCGAGCGTCCATAAATTTCCCTGCTGTAATTCTATAATCTCGTCCTCCTCCTACTCCTCCTGCATTTGGCGGTTGTAATTGTAAGGTGGGACCAGAAAATGCTTTGAAGTTTCAATACCTGGCAGCTTATCAACTTCAATACGGGGACAGTCGATGATCCCTAGACACCGAAGATAATGATGATTTGCAAGATCACAAAGCCCTTCTATTTTCATCAATGAAATACAACCTCTGAAACCCAAAACTCTTAGTGTTACTGGCAATGCTCCAATCTCCTCCAAATTATCACATCTAATCATGAGATATTCAAGTTTGGGACATGTACCTTCAGGAAAGGATACTGTTTGAAAATGTAATTACTTGTAGATCTATACCTGACTCTCAGCCGACTCTATCAGAGTCTGTACAAGTCAAGATCATGTTTTTCAGTCTAACAAGAATAAAGAGTCCATGAGTAGGCAATGTAAACCAGTCGAATTTATTTCTAAATCTAAGTTGTTAGGTAGATAGTTATTACAATCTTTAATGGCGAGTTAGTCGGCCCATGTAGACGCAATCTTCAGGTTGCCTATAAATAGAAGAAGCAAATTGTAAATTATTTTATAGAGAGACAGACACAAGAGAGACAATAGAGAGATAGAGAAACTCAGGGTGAGAAAGAGAAGTCGAAGCTAAAGCTTCCGTGTCAGTGATTCAGTCAAAGAGCTGAAGCTCTGTAAAAGGACAAGTCTAGACCGACAAGTCTAGATCGACAAGTTTAGAACGACAAGTCTGGACCGACCAGTTTGTAACCAACAACTTTGTAATACTTTGTTATTTCCGCATAGTTAAATATTTGAAATAGTTTATGGTTGAATGCATGATTATTTGGCCGCACATATTTCTAGATTTACTTCTGTAAATGTCTTTTACAATTACTGTTAAGTGAAAGATCAAAGAACCCATAAAATTTTCACTGCGTGAAAGTTCCAGGTTTTACGGCACATTGGTCGAGCCCAACATAGGATTTTTCTCCTCATCAAAATTGAAGTTTAGAGACCTAGATCAAGAAATTTGGTTGGGTAAAACTTTGGGAAAGTCAAACCCTAGTTTGACCCCGAGCTAGAAAAACCCTAAATACTAAAAATGCTAAGTTTTGGTACATTCGCTATATCCAGATATTGGCAAATGTTCAGGGGATTAAAATTGCAGAGGCGGAAGATAAAATCCTTATTTACACTATGTCCAAAAATCAGCCTCATATTCACTATATTCTGGGAGATATGATCCCTCTAAGTTAGGGTTCCAGCCTCTTCCAGAATTCATCCCTAAACAGGACACCTAGGGAGAATTGCAATATCTTGGGCTATAGAGGTCCAAATGGAATTATTGAAGATGTTCTGGAAAGGGGATGGACTGTAATTTATGTGGTTTGATGTTTAGACACATAAGATTAAACAGTGACACGTGGAATTCCGTACAACTTTGTTGTTATGAACAGTCCTGTAACAGGACACCTTGGGAAAAGGATCATAAATCCCAATTGGTGAAACAAATTATAATGAAACCTATGTTGTTGGATCAGGAACATGCGAGTTTACCTCAGTGTGAAATTTCAGACACATTGGAGTAGTAATTTTGGAGATATCACAGAGACAGTAACAGACATTTCTGCAGAAGAAATTGGAAAACTAGGGCTTCCTGTTCCGGGAGCTTCCCTCCACTGTTTTTAGAAAATGAGTACATTGGACAGCTCCATTTTAAGGGATATATCTGTCTATCCAATCAGATCTAAAAGAATCCAAGTTTTAAAAATTAGAGTTTCTGTGACAAACCCTAGATCAGCCAACTCTAGAACCAGGACGGACACCTCAAACGGTAAGATCTAATCTTTCGCTATTTTCATTTGAGGTTCTCATTTCAAAGTGATATATCACATCAGCTTGATGACAAGCTTGGGGAAGTTGACAAATTCCAAGCCTGGAAGTATATGATCTCTCTGAAGAAAATGGATTGGACACCTACATGAGTATAGAGGTTCCAGTTCTAGAGGGAGATGAGGCTAGAAGCCTTACACAAGAAGAACTTGGTCAAGGCCAAGAAGATCATTGTTGATTCAATCACGGATCAACTTGTACCACAAGAGTCTTCCCTAAAGATACCGAAGATGTTTGATTCCTTGACCAAGCTATTTTAAGGGAAGAACATACATCAGAAGATGACCTTAAGAAACCAGTTGAAGAATGTGAAGATCCAGAATGTCGAGACCATGTAGTCATAAGGGTCTCTCAAATCAAAGAACAACTTGAAGCGGTAAAAGAAGAAGTGAATAATGCAGAAGTGGTGATGGCCACCTTGAATGGCCTCCCAGGATCATGGGATTCATTCATTCAAGGAATGTGTGCTAGAAGAAAGTGATTACTTTCAGTAGACTCTGGGAAGAAGAAGAAGCTCGACTCATAAGAAGAGAAGAGAAGATAGGAGCAATTGAAGATCAAGCTCTCACCATCCAAAGAAGATCTCTCAAGCAATGAGGAATATGAAGAACTCAACTCTTGAAACACCTCTTATCCACCTTAGCATTTGGATAAGAAATGATGCTATCATGAATGAAGAAGACAATGAAGTTGAAGGCTCAAGAAGGAGTCTACCCACAAAACAAATGAAGATAAGTATTCGATTGTCATTTCATGATATTGTTTTGTTATGCATTTGTTTATATTCAGTTGATGTATTATGCATGATAGGATGTTTGCATTAATGATAGTATACTACTGATAAGCATGTGATGGGTAATTAGCTCATGGTGCTATACAACTCTCCATTGCTGCTTATCTAGAATGAAACCTTTTTGCTGACATATTGGATTAGTGCACAATCTCAATTTTGTCCTAGTAGAGATGGAAGTCATCTAGAAAGTTTCAGTGAGATATGGATGAATGCTGTATTGGATAAAGTAGTTGCATGATCACATATTTATGCATAAGAATTTGCCAGTATTCCTTATGAAATGTTTCTAACCATACAAATGCATTTGACTTGTAGGAAAGACCGCATACATAATCGCCTGCAAGCAAAGAAGGATAAGACTTGTTCCGAAGAACAAGTGATGACATTTCAAAATGAAGAATAATATGACAAATACAACGACATCATTGATGTAGAACCTTCCAGCCATGAGGAAGTAACCAAGAAGAAATGGAAGACCAATTCAAGAAGAATGATGTCTAGGATGCAATATAAATACGTGAAGGGAATTTCGTAGCTCCATCATGCAGTAGATGGAAACATCGTGGGATACAAAGCAAGATTCGTAGCACGAGGCTTCTCACGAAAAGAAGGCATAGACTACAAAGAGACATTTGCAGCTAGTTAGAATTGAAACACATATATGATGAGATTGATGAAGATCTTAACCTTTGCTACAATGTTGAAGATACAAGTCTATACACTAGATGGTCACATAGAATATTAGTAGCATAGGAAGCTACTTGTCACTTTGGTACAGAATGTTTCAATGCATAGAGTATGGAAGACAGAGGGAGTATGATGCTCCGCTTCGGAGGGAGTGACTACAGAATATCCTGAGGTTCAACATGGTACGACAGGATGGATAGATTACTGATGACTCTAAGCTTTACTGAGAGTAAAGTGGATTCCAACCTTTGCTTCAAGGTTGAAGACGAAAGACTGGTAATGCTCCTGTTATGTGTCAATGCTCTATTTTTCTAGGCATGGAGGCATGGAAGAATGCAGATGAAACCTTCCTAGGACAAAGGAAGTATGCAGTAGAGATCCTGAAGAGGTTCAGGATGATGGACTGCAAGGCCATGACCACACCTATGGCATCGGACATGAAGCTATTGAGCGATGCTTCATCAAAGATGGTTGATGCTACGATGTATCGTCAGATGATTGGGTCCTTGATGTACCTGACGAACACGAGACCAGATATTTTCTTTGTTGTGAACACCTTGAGCCAGTTCCTGACAGATCCGAGACATATTCACTTGATTGCTGCAAAGCATATTCTGAGGAACCTAAAGGGTACAGTTTATTATGGGCTCAAGTACGATGCGAATCAGAAGATTAACCTAGAGGGTTATGTTGATTTAGATTGGGCAGGCAGTGCCATCGATAGGAAGAGCACTTCAAGATGTTGCTTCAGTATGGGATCAGGTGTGATCTCTTGGTTTAGTAGGAAGCAATCCTGTGTGGAACTGAGTACAGCTGAAGCAGAGTATGTCGCAACTTGTTCAGCTAGTTGTGAGGCAGTATGGCTGAGGAAGCTACTGTCTGATTTATTTGATCTCTATTTGGATGCTACTTGTATACATTGTGACAACCAGAGTTGCATGAAGTTGTCAGAGAATCCAGTGTTCCATGACAAGTCAAAGCATATCGAGATCAAGTATCACTATATCAGGGATATGGTGCAGAGGGGAGCAGTGAAGCTCCAGTATGTTGCGATGGAGGAACATATAGCTGATGTATTAACGAAGCCATTGGCTAGGATGAAGTTTGAATACTTCAGGGAGAAGCTTGGTGTTCTCCAGATCGAGATTTCCTCCAAGGGAAATTGATGAGTTCCATAGCCATTCTAACATGGTGAGAGGATTGGTTCCTTCCATGGTCAGATGTAAGGGCTGAGCCATTCTGTCATGGTGAGAGGATTGGTTCCTTCCATGTCAGATATGAGTGCTGACATCCATAGCCATTCTGACGAGTAGGTCAGATATAAGGGTTGAGCCATTCTATCATGGTGAGAGGATTGGTTCCTTCCATGTCAGATATGAGTGCTGAGATCCATAGCCATTCTGACGAGTAGGTCAGATATAAGGGCTGAGCCATTTTGTCATGGTGAGAGGATTGGTTCCTTCCATGTCAAATATGAGTGCTAAGCCATTCTGATATGACTGTAGGATTGGTTCCTACATGATCAGATATAAGGGCTATTGCCATTATTTGAATGGTGCTGCCTGGTGAGGTACCAGGAAAACTCAGTCTAGGACTGAGGGCCGTTCTGATATGACCGTGAGATGTTCTCTCACATGATTAGATATGAGTGGTTGGCCATTTTGATGTGATAGAGGGATGTGTTCCCACTTGATCAGATGTAAGGGCTGAGCCATTCTGTCATGTCTAAAGGATTAGGTTCCTCCCATGTCAGATGTGAGTGTTGGCCATTCTGACTTGGTGTCAGATATAAGGGCTACTGCCATTCTTTGAATGGAGCTACCTGGTGAGATACCAGGAATCCTCAGTCTATGACTGAGAGCCATTCTGATGTGACTGAGGGATGTGTTCCCACATGATCAGATGTAAGTGCAGTGGCCTTTCCACAGATGATAGTAGTTTGGGTTCCTATCATGCAGGTGGTTGTAAGTGCTGTGCCTTTTCACAGATGGTAGTAGTTTGAGTTCCTACCATGTTGATGATTGTAAGTGCTGTGCCTTTTCACAGATGGTAGTAGATTGAGTTCCTACCATGCTAGTGATTGTGAGTGCTGTTCCTTTCCACAGATGGTAGTAGTTTGAGTTTCTACCATCCTGGTGGATGTGAGTGTTGTGCCTTTCCACAAATGATAGTAGTTTGGTTTCCTACCATACTGGTGGTTGTAAGTGCTGAGCCTTTTCACAGATGATAGTAGTTTGAGTTCCTATCATGCTAGTAAATGTGAGTGCTGGGCCTTTCTGATGTGATTATAGGATTGGTGCCTACATGATCAGATGTGAGTGTTGGGCGTGCCTTTCTGACGAGTAGGTCAGGTGTAAGTGCTAGGCGGGCCATTCTGACTTGGTGTCTAATATAAGCACTGAAGACGACCTACATGGAGGCTAGGCCTACAGCCAACATGAAAAAGGGTTGGCTCTGTAGAACTTCCTGTGGTGAGAAGAATCATGAGATAGCACCTGTGGTACTGATCCAGATCGAGTGAGGATCTAGATCCAGTGATGATGATTCAGCAGTGATGATCTAGATCCAACGATGATGTCCAGTGATGATCCAAATCGAAAAGCTCTTGGGAATGTGTATTATTGAGGCCCTTAAGGTGAAAAATTGATGACTTTGCAATTCCTACACTTCTAAGGACATGCTTGTCACGAGATGTAACCAAAATCAAGCTCTTGGGATCGAGAAGAGAACACCCTTAATAGGCAAGAATGCATCGAGTTGATCAGCATCATCTACATAATCTAATATTATAAGAGCACGAGAAGATTTAAGATTCTTTTCAAGTATACCTACACCTTTTTCCCACATCTCAATTTCGATAATTAGATCTTTCAAGTCTTTAATAAGCTTACTCTGCAACGAATGTAAAAACGACCTAGCTGCATTTTCTCTCACATTGGGTAGAAAGGAGCAGCCACTGTAATTTGATGTCTTACAGTTGAAGAATTCTTTGTCCAGCGCCGTTTTTCCAACTCCACCTACACCTGCAATCCCCACAACCTTGGCCTCCACTCACTACTCCTCCTGCTCGAATAAGACTGTCTTTTCAAATTGTTCAATTTTTTCCCGCAAACCAGTTGCATATTTGGCCACATGCAACGCTGGTTCTGAAACCTCTTTCATCACCCTTTGAACGACCTTCTCCAAGAGCTCCCCCTCATCCCTGAATATTCAGATTTGAAGGGCAAAATAACTAAATAGAGAATGAAAAACGAAAGAGATTTACGAATTAAAAGATGACACAGATTGGAATAGTGGAAAATGCTCACCCATTAAAAGCCTCCAGCACAAATCCGCTTAAATCTGCAGCATGCGAAAGAGCCTCTCTCCATTTCTGAATTATTCGGAAGTCGTTTCGCTGCTTTTCTTCATGTTTGCGTAGGGATTTAGCATAAGGTCCATCTTTATCTGTACCCGTCCACCGGAGATGCTTAGGTTTAACGTTGTAAAATATAGGTAAAATGATAGCCCCAGTCTTCTTCGATTCTACCATGACGCAGAGCTCATCTAGACACCATTTTGACTTCGCATAGTTTTCAGAGAAAATGGCTATATGAACAGAGGCTACTCGGATAGAGTCTTGGATTTGAGAAAAAATTCTTTTTCCAGTCTGTAATTCCGGCTGGTCCAGAAATACGCGCAATCCACGGGAATTGAGGCTCCGGTAAAGATGTCGAGCAAAATCATTTTTAACATCGGGGCCGTGGTGATTTATAAAAACATCAAAATTCCTCGATGCAGAACAAGCCGCGGAGGAGGAAGGGGCGATTATGCAGTTAGCCATTGGTATTTGGAAGAATGGATTACCAGATAAAAATAATGAAATCAGACGATGCACAAGCTGATGATCGAAAGGGGAAGGAAGGGAATTCATATTCGTGGAAACGAGAAGCAAGGTAAGTGCTGTGATGTAATGGATCATGAAACGCCAATTACGGGCTGCGCAGTGCTGTGATGTAATGCATCGTGGAGCTCAACGGGTTTTTAGACCTTCTGCAATGTTTTGATGTGACATGGTGCACCACCGCTTGGCACTCCACGTATTAACGAATAAATACTTTACTTTTTAGTTTTTTTTCTTTTCGGTGAATGAATAAGGCGCCTGAATGAATATATTACTTTCCCTTTTAGCCTTTTTTTTTTTAATGAATATATTACTTTCCCTTTTAGCTTTTTTCTTTAATGAATATATTACTTTCTCTTTTAGCTTTTTTTTAATTAATATATTACTTTTCCTTTTAGCTTTTTTTTGTCATTGAGTAAATAAGATTTTGGGTAGGGTAGTTTCTTAAATACCAAGTTGCACCCCAATCTCTGAGTAAGACGAATTAATTGTCATCTTTTTTAATGACGGTGACTAGGTGTCAGTAATTTTATTCGAAACCAATAAAGTTGTTCATCTTGATTTTGAATTTGCGATCTTGCAAAATCTCGTAACATAGAAGGTGTTTACTAAGTTACTATTAAAATATGTATTCCGAAGTTAATTTTAAACCCCAACTAACTTAATGATTATATGAGATGGCATCTCATCATAATAATTTTTTAACTTTTATTAATAAAATTATCTTTTACAATAACAAAATATTTTATTAGAACAAAAACGCTTAAATAAAATATTATCAAGTTAGATAAGTAAAAATTAATTTGTTCTTTTATCCACCCAATAGTGCAATGGTTTGATTGGAGACTCTTTTCGAGGGAAGAATGGACACCATAGCTAGTGAACATGACGGTTTCTAGTTGGAAGCCTATTCGGGTGATTCAACAAAAGGCATCGATATTTTCAAATAGTTTAGTTTTGTGGCATATAAGGGGATTCAGAAACCCTGAACCAAATCACCAAACAACATAAGTTGGTTATAGAGGGAATTTTGTGTTAGATTTCTGGTCATCACCGTCGCATGTTGGAAAATAGGCATTAATGTAGGGTAGTAAGATCTCTTCCTAATGTGGCGAATGAGTTAGCCATAACATACGTGTGTAAAAAAATGAGGGCACTTTCGATCCTTCGATCCTAAAGACACCTCTTCATTCTTCACAACACAATGCAATTAATCCAGAGTATTTTTAATCTGGGGATTTTGAATCCATGAGAAAATTTGAGAAGGTATGGAAACTTAGAGGTAGTGTGTTTGTTGGCAGGTTTTTGCATTTGTCGAGGGGTGAGGGGAAGTTCATAAATGGTTGGAGCAATAGGTTACTTATCCAAGTATAGGGAACAAATGGATATATCATAATGGTGGTAGGGGAAGACAATTTGGTGGAGGAAATATTGGAATATTTGGGCAAAAATTTGGACTAAAAGTTATCGGGAACCGATTGTCAAAGAAATTCTAAAAGAATGGGTGATTTGGAGACGGAAATTTGTTCTAGATTATGTATCGACTTATAATCTTCTTGCAAGAGGTTAGATTTGTTTTATTTTAAGAAAGAAGGAAGATATAAATATGATCCTCCAACCTTGGCATTCGTATTTCAATGCCATAGTTGAAGTTGTTATAGTGCTTCCATATGGGCCAAATTTCAAAATTTACCCATGGAGTTTTGGTTTATGGAAGGAATCCTGGTTCTAGGAAAAAAATTGGGAAAACTATAAAAGTGGACCTATCCTTCAAAGAGGATTGCTAATAGATGATAGCCCGAGCTATGGCTGAAAATGATATCAAGAAAGGTTTATTTGAGGATATGGTGATAGTTAATGGTGATAAGTGATGCAGGGGCATCTAAGCCCACTCTGAACAATCAAAGATAGACAATGATCTTCCCAGAGGATAGTCGATGACCTCCATCTTATTGGTAGACAGTTGGCAGGAAAAGTGGAGTGGTTGATACGACAAATGTCCAATGGAGAGAAGTTGAAAGTTTCGATTAGGGAATTGGTCGATGTCCGATGGAAGGCTCGACGAGGAAGCCAAGAATACTGAATGACGAATAGTCAATGAGTAATGATGAGATAACAAAAGTGTAACACCCTGGTTTTGACCCCGTTTGCATGATGTATATAATGTAATTAATCGTGGTGAGGAGCTAAAGGAAAAAGCCCCACCATCGATTTGGTTGTGTATGTTTCGGCAATAGGGATAGTTGCCGATGGTATATCGTGCTATCCGACACATTATAATTTGGCATCATGTAAATATGTACATCAATTAAAATAAACCTACAGCCAGCTACGAGAGTGCAACGTTAAAATGAAAAGGGCATGATTCCAAAGGATAAGGGGGGGGGGGATGACGAACCTTGAGTCATGGGGGAAAAAGCTACATGTCGCCACCCTGTTTGATTTTCCCACCTTCCCTTGTCTCATCCAACCACCTTTTTAATGATCTGCTGAGCTATTGAGGCATTGATTGCTGGAAGTGGAGGGTGGCAGGACTGTCAGTCTTTTCCACACGCTCACTCCACCAGTCCTCTCCCCACCTTCACGTGGGTCAGGGAACCATCACTATGCCACTCTCTTGGGCTTTTGGGGGGTTCTCTATCACTCAGAGATGTGCAGCAGGGGGTCGGTTCATCTTCCTCACACAAAGCCGAGTTAAGAAGGGGTGCGATTCTTGTTTGGGGGTTCGTTCTCCCTCTCTCACATTGTTTGTCGATCTGTGGTGGTGTTCCTTCCATTCACATAGAGAACCAGTTTTCCTTCAGCATTACTGAGCTGTGTATTGTTTTTCCATCCTTTGTGGTGGATTGTGAGCTGTAGACCGCTGTGTTTTCTTCCATGTTTTTCCTAGGCTGTGTCTTTTTCCTTTGCGCACAGGTTGATAGTTTGTTCTTTCCCCTTTTCTGCCTATGTAAGTTCTCCAACCATTACATTGGGGATTGTGTGTGCTCTGGGTTCATGGATGTTGGTTGGCTATTGATTTCCACATTCATGAACTGAGTTTTCCTCTGTCCACGCTGGGAGTTTGGCTTCTTTCCCAATGGCAGACTGTGTAATGTTGCCATCATTTCATTATGAGTTGTGGCTGTTGAGGTACCCTGGTTTTGGGTTGCTGTTGAGTTGTTTTGGCCACACTAGGGCCAAGAACAACCCTGAGTTGTCTTGTGGATCTAAACTGTGTTTCATCTTTTGTTTGGGATTGTCACCTGGTTGTCTTTTCCTTCTCCACAGAGCTGTGAATGGATTGTTTTGCTGTAGTATGCAGTGGTTGGTCTTTGGATTGTTGAGAGTGGGATTAGAGGCTGGGTATGCTTGAGAAAACTGGTGTTTGAGGCCACCAGCTTAGCATTTAGCCTTTCCTAGCTCCTTGATGACCTGGTAAGCCCTGCTGTGTGGGCTTAGCTGATTTGTGTACCTTGGCTATGTGTAAGCCTGCATTGACCCTTATTCCTTGAGGAATCATGCCCAGCTCGGGGGTGGAAGTGTTGCTGAGAGATTGATGAGCACGCTGGCCTATGGTTGGGTGGAATGTTGCAGTGACGTAGCTGGTTGCAGGGCGAGTTCTTCATTAAAAGATAAGTACTCCTGACTGTTTCATCTCTGCAATTATATCTACTATTTCGTGAATTATGATGAACATGTTGAATGCTGGAATGTATATGTTTGCTTCCACTGAATGTTGAGTAAGTATGTATCCTTGTCTGTTTTATGCATCTTAGTATGTATTACGTTAAGCTTTTTAATATAAGCATTTATCCCTGTTCATGTTCATGGGGATTTTTTCCCATTTGTTTGGTGTTAGTAGCGTCCTCTTCGCCGGTCGGAGGGTCGGGGATGTTACAGAGTGGCATCAGAGCAAAGGTTGCAGCATGGGCCTGAATGGGCCGTGGAGATGCAGTGATAGAGCATATGTTGCAGTAATTGGGCCTCAGAGGGCCATGACTAACCAGTTAGCAGAGGCATGTTTCCTTCTGTAAAGAAGAATAACAGGAGAAAATTCCAAAAATTTTCTAAGTCCAAAAATCATCGAATAAGCTAGGCGAAAGTCCATCCGATGCACAACGGACAAAACCTAGGGACGCAGCCACAATGGTAGGAAGCTTCACGAGAAGTATTCCGATGTAGCGGCGGTGGTAGAAGAAAGGGGAGGCTCACCGGAAGGGAGCTGGAACGGCGAAAATGAAGAGGTGTTGAGAGCCGATGCCATCGGGTGAAATAAGCTGACAAAGAGGAAATCCTTTGAAAATTTCTAAGTGTCAGGTTGTCGACTCATCGGAAGTCTTAGTGGGAAGCCCTTCTGACGAGGCAGACAGATTAGTCTGACGATCATCCAATACAGACCCCAGTGACAATGAAGACTAGTTAGGCAGTTCAACGAACTTTAGTGGATTGACCAGCCGAAACGTCGGTGGAGATCACTAGAAGATCGCCGAAACATCGGCGAAGTATAGCTGGGGAAACCGCCGATGATACGACGGTGGAGGAAGACATTGTGGAAAAATATTCTAAGTATTTTTTGGCTATTGGCGGAAGATAGTGGAAGGTGGAGCCGCAATTTCAGCGGGGATCAGCCGAAGACCGCCGAAACACCGACTCATACTTAGTCGGAAGCCCCTCCGATATAGACCTCGGCAGTGGCGAGAGATAGAGGAAGTATGAGTCGACGAAGTGGATGGAAAGACGATGAAGGCGCCACAACGGTGGTGGAAGAAAGATGATAAATGGAGAAGTTTTCTGAAGAGCTGGAAGCGTCGAAAAAAAAATTTAGACGATTGAGCAGCCGATGCGGTGGCGGAAAGAAGAAGAAAAATTTTCGAAAATTTTTCTAAGTACAGAAAACATCAAAAAAATTTAGAGGATTGGGCCGTCGACATGTCAGAGAGAATTAGAGGATCGGTCCATCGATACGTCAGAATCCAGAGGAGGATCGACCTGAAACGTTGAAAAAATTTAGAATATTGGACTGCCGACACATCGGAGGCAGTTAGTTGAACGAACCGTCGATAGGTCGGGAGAAGCTAGTTGTTTGGTCCGCCGATGCGTGGGGAGAGATTAGTTGATTTGACCGCCGATGAGCTGTTTAGCCATGGAATCCATAGACATTTTACTGCCCGACATTGCGGATGCCTAAGGAACTATCCGCCCGACGGATAGTGGTTCTGGTCACTGACGCAACGGAAAGGATTTGTTGTTTGAATCGCTGGTGCGACGGGAAAGACTAGTGGATGGGATCGTTGGAAATCAGTTGATGAGACTGCTGATGGGTTGTCTACGGAAACTACAGTCGGTTTGTTGGCCACAGTTGCGGCTACCTAAAGCACTGTTCACCCAAATAATTGTGGTTCTGATTGCCGATGCGGTAAGGGTTAGCGGTTTCGATCGTCGATACATTGCCATGGCTGATAGCGATTCGGAAGCTTAGACGGATGGGGATCCGAAACAGTGGAAGACGTTAGTTGTTTGACCGCCGAGGGATAGCTTTGGCATCGCCGATAAAGTCTGAAAGCATAGATGAACAGACCATCGATACCGCGGAAAGGGTTAGTTGTATGGCCGCCGGTGAGCAGTGGAGGAAATTAGTCGTTTTGACTACCGAAATGTCGAAATGATAGTTGGGAAGAGACCCGACTTAACAAAGGAAAATTTTGAGTTTTCAAGTGGTATTTTTCAGAGATTTCAGGGGTTTTTCACTGAAATTCTCAGTAGTCTTTCAGCAGCTTCAAGGCTGAAAAGGAGAAGAAAATCCTAGGTGGCTGAATTTAGCATTCCAGACCAAAATGCAGTTGTGTGTTTTGCCTAAAATTGATGAAAATCTTCATTTTTAGAAGTGGTGTGCTTTTCACACCCGAGGTCGGAATGAAGCATGTGGATAGGCGTTGGAAAGATTATCCAGTAGGAAACAAAGGAGAATGACCAGAGTTTGAATGCGTAGCAGCAAGGTACCAGTGATTGTTTGAGAAAGAAATGTGCTGCTATCAATATGGACAAATCCGGGAATTGCATGCCTAGAGGTAGCAAGACTATGAAGTCAAACCAGTTGTTGTGTGGAAGAGGAGTTCCATGCAAGGATGTGGGACTTGAAAAATGGAAAAACCAACGATAACATGGGCCTGGCTGAATATGTTGCTGATGCTGAAAAATGTGACTAGCAACCCTCTGGAGGAAGGGACAAGGCAACCAGTCCATAATCAAAAGTTGGTGAGCAGATTCTATAGTCCTCTACAAGATACCGACTAAACTGGTAATGTCGAAGGTGTAAGTAGGATCCATGCAGGTAATGGGTTAATTATGATAAATTCAAAGGAGTGGTAAAGGTAAGAGACCTCATACCATGTGGATATAATTATCTTGATTATAGTAATGCATCCTATATGAAGTAGTCATGGTTAGGCCATGCATGGTGTGTTGAATGCATAGTATTCCTGAATCAATGCAAGGTAGCATTGAATGGATATGCATTAAAAAGATTTTATGAATCTTGTAGTCATGCATTGAATTGAATGGATATGCATTAAAAATATTTTATGAATCTTGTAGTCATGCATTGAATGGATGCATATGAAGGGTGTGAGAGACTGATTGCATAAGTATAGGTGCAAATGTTGTGATGCATTGCATGAATGCATTGAGATGAGTGCATGTGATATTATGAATAACTAATGGCTGAAATGATGAATTGAGGACAATTCAGGAACCATCTCAAAGGCTGTTATGAATGCAGGATAGTAAGTGCATAAAGAGGATAGTCATGATCAATTGGCTACCAGAAATTCTCTATGGAAGAGCAAGGTGGTACAAATGATACGCTTGTGAAGTAAGGAGTATCTAAACATTTCATTTAATTACATGAATGATGTGACTATACCTTGCAAATGTTAGTATGATAATGATTTCGTGAAGTAAATGAGTTTTGGTAATATTGATGTGATTAACAGCTGGAAGTATTTGAATTTTATAAATTCTGAAAATGCTTCAGTGATGGTTGCAGCAATGAAAAGGTTATATGCATCCAGACTTACCAAGTGTTTGGTTGATTGAAGCTCAGGTTTCAGGTATATTATTTAGGGCATGGAAATGAGAGTAAGACCATGACAAATGCTGGAATATACCATGTGAAAGAGCCAAACCTTATGAGAAGAGTCTCATGGCTATGAAAATAGTTGGTATGCACAATGGGTTGTTAAATTTGAATTGTGAATTTTGGATTTAAGAAATTGCTGACAACTGCTAATCACTATTGGCTTGCATAAGATTGTGTCAGGAGGACGCATTGTAAGTGGGTATTCATATTATGCTAGTAAGCATAAAATTATAATGGGAATAGTGGTGCTACTTATAAGAGACCCAAAAATGAGGATCACCTCATTGCTAAGCAAATCATTTTCTGTAGTAGACAGAGTTGCAAATTCTTATTGATATCAATTACTAATGTCATTGCTTGGTTATGGAACAATCAATTTGGATTGTATTATCAGATAATGATTAACTGTTTGGCTATTTCATGAATGTGCCAGGGATACACACTGCAGGAAGATCATGTGTGATGGCCTGCAGGAGCCAAACTTCATGGGAAGGTCTTCCCTTATCTTAGAAATGGGTTTCGAGTGAAACTCCATTGGACATTTTGGGAATGTATCATTTGCACTACATGGTTGGTAAGCAACATGAGTGAGATGGTATAGATTATGTCGGTAAGACATGTGTGGATATGAAATGTAAAAAGGAGTTGGGATGGCTAACCGAGGGACTGTCAACTCAGAGAAGGGAGCCCCATTCCTCCTTAACGAAGGAATACTGCATCGGCAAATGGATAAGTGTTCTGTGACCCTAGCTAAGAATACGCATGTAAAATTGTTAAACTCAATATGCATAACATGTTTTGATTTTATTTCGATTATGATCGATTGCTTGAGTATGAGTAGGGCCTACATGGAACACACCGAGAAAGGGTGCACACTTTTCCGATGTCGAGTCATGAAAGGGTTTTCAATATTGATTACACCTAGGAAGTGGATGCACTCCTGGTGTCTCAATACTTGATAGTGAATGATATGAAATATGATTACAGTTTTAGAGAAATAACGCTGATGAGTTTGCTTATATTGCTTGTGTTGACAGGATAAACAGATGCAGTTGGGTGTTGCACCCTAAAGAGAAAAGGCAAACGGTTGTTGTGAGGGGTTGCAGAGTAAGGGTTATTGTTGATGTAAGTGTGCATTATTGTTGATATAAGCGTATGTATTATTGTTGATATAAGTGTATGTTGGAATAAGTGTATGTTTGGCTGTTATATGCCTGGGGATCCATAGTAGATCCTGGACTTGGAAATGGTCATGGTAAAGTTCCAAGCCCAGTCGACATGAGGGTGTATTGGCTAGACATTAATTATTTGATGTTGTGGAGCAGCCTGCGTGCTGACCTAACATCCAAGTCCATAGGAAATCCCAAGGCTAGCAAAGTGAAGCAGGGTCCTGTGGACCAACGAGGAAACACACAATACAGATAAGTATTGGATTATTTTGCTTATGAATGTACCTGTGTATATGATTTGGTTATGATGTTTTAAGCTCTTGTTCTAGAGATAAAACCGATGAGAATAAACTAAACATGTGAATCTATTCAATGTTTGGATATAGGTATCGTTGGGAGCGAGGAATATGAGAGCATCCTAGGGGTGCATGTGGACATGTGACTATCCTGGAGAGCCCGGAATGAGCGGTAATGAAAAAGGTGCTAGTGAGACTGTGAAGTTCCTAGCAGCCGAGGAAAACCATGTGGGGAGGCTCCATGGTTTAGAGGTCTAGAATAGACCTGAGACACTGAGTGTCATGACCAAGAGGGATTGGTCCAGCATTCACGGTGAAGTGAAAGAGGTTGAGAGCATGAAAAGCCATAGCGGTGGTGTGGGTTCCAGGATAGAACAAAACAAAGAGGGGAAAAACTCTTGCTGCTCTCTCTTGCCTTTTGATTATATATACATATATATTTATGCATTGTGAAAACAAAAGATTGTTGAATGCATGTATGACTGAAAATGGAATGTGTATATTTGCTTAAAGTAAATTGTGAATGCTGGAATAGTTAATTCCCTGTCCAAGAATAAACATGAATGAGCTCGTGTGCCTGTTGGGAAGGCATGAAAAATATGAAAGTTTTCTTGATGAGACTTGGACTGTCATGCCAATTGGGTAATTAACTAACTGATTTTAATGTCTATATTATGCTTGGTCTGACAATTTCAATGGTGCATTTCATAGGTGAGAAAAGTGAAACCTGGTGGTGCACATTGATCATGGCAGCAGATCAAAAGTTGTTGGACTTGGTTGGAAGTCTCCTTCAAATGATTGCAAAGACCTAAGAAAATCTTGGAGAGATGCTCAAGATACAGGAAAGGCAGAATGAAATGAACCACCAGATTTTGCAAGACTCTATTGGTTTGCAAAGGGAGGTGAAAAGCCTTCTGGGAGCAATCGGCAAAGGAAAGGAAGGTGGATCAGTGATGGGACATTCATCCAAGTGACCCGTTAAGAAACGGTCCAAGCATGAAGACTCAAAAGAAATTGAGCAGGTAAATATGAAGCAGCCAGTGAAATGCTGGGAATGCGGAGGAGATCATTTACACCAGGACTTCCCAATGAGGGAGCATGGAGAGGGCACCAGCCGCAAAGTTCCTAGACTTCGGGATAAGCTGAAAGCTAAGAACCAGCAGGAGAAGTTCATGGAAGCTAAGGGGCTTGGTCCTGAACGTTCAAAGTAAATAGTTGAACGTGGGACAGATCTGCAGAATTTTGAAATTTTGGATGTGCAAATTGTAAGTGTATTCCTATGTATTGGAACACCGAGGACGGTGTTATTCCAAGGGGGAGGGGAATGTAACACCCCGGTTTTGACCCCGTTTGCATGATGTATATAATGTAATTAATCGTGGTGAGGAGCTAAAGGAAAAAGCCCCACCATCGATTTGGTTGTGTATGTTTCAGGAATAGGGATAGTTGCTGATGGTATATCGTGCTATTGGACACATTATAGTTTGGCATCATGTAAATACGCACATCAATTAAAATAAACCTACATCCAGCTACGACAGTGCAACGTTAAAATGAAAAGGGCATGATTCCAAAGGATAAGGAGGGGGGGGGGGGAATGACGAACCTTGAGTCATGGGGGAAAAAGCTACATGTCGCCACCCTGTTTGATTTTCCCACCTTCCCTTGTCTCATCCAACCACCTTTTTAATGATCTAATGAGTTGTTGAGGCATTGATTGCTGGAAGTGGAGGGTGGCAGGACTGTCAGTCTTTGCCACACACTCACTCCACCAGTCCTCTCCCCACCTTCACGTGGGTTAGGGAACCATCACTACGCCACTCTCTTGGGATTTTGGGGGGTTCACTCTCATGCAGGGACGCGCAGCAGGGGGGCGGTTCATCTTCCTCACGCAGAGCCGAGTTAAGAAGGGGTGTGATTCTTGTTTGGGGGTTCGTTCTCCCTCTCTCACGCCGTTTGTCGGTCTATGTTGGTGTTCCTTCCATTCACGCAGAGAACCAGTTTTCCTTTGGCATTACTGAGCTGTGTGTTGTTTTTCCATCCTTCGTCGTGGATCGTGAGCTGTAGACCGCTGTGTTTTCTTCCATGTTTTTCCTGGGCTGTGTCTTTTTCCTTTGTGCACAGGTTGAGAGTTTGTTCTTTCCCCTTTACTGCCTATGTAATTTCTCCAACCATTACATTGGGGATTGTGTGTGCTGTGGGCTCATGGATGTTGGTTGGCTGTTGATTTCCACCTTCATTAACTGAGTTTTCCTCTGTCCACATTGGGAGTTTGGCTTCTTTCCCAATTGTGGACTGTGTAATGTTGCCATTGTTTCATTATGAGTTGTGGCTGTTGAGGTACCCTGGTTTTGGGTTGTTGTTTAGTTGTTTTGGCCATGCTAGGGCCAAGAACAACCCTGAGTTGTCTTGTGGATCTGAACTCTGTTTCACCTTTTGTTTGGGATTGTCACCCGGTTGTCTTTACCTTCTCCACAGAGCTTTGAACAGATTGTTTTGCTGCGGTATGCAGTGGTTTGTATTCGGACTATTGAGAGTGGGATTAGAGGCTGGGTATGCTTGAGAAAACTGGTGTTTGTGGCCACCAACTTAGCATTTAGCCTTTCTTAGCTCCTTGACGAGCTGGTAAGCCCTGCTGTGTGGGATTAGCTGATTTTTGTACCTTGGCTATGTGTAATCCCACATTGACCCTTATTCCTTGAGGAATCATGCCTAGCTCAGGGGTGGCAGTGTTCCTGAGAGATTGATGAGCACGCTGGCCTATGGTTGGGTGGAATGTTGCAGGGACGTAGCTGGTTGCATGGTGAGTTCTTCATTAAAAGATAAGTACTCCTGACTGCTTCATCTCTGCAATTATATCTACTGTTTCATGAATTATGATGAACATGTTGAATGCTGGAATGTATATTTTTGCTTCCACTGAATGTTGAGTAACTATGTATCCTTGTCTATTTTATGCATCTTAGTATGTATTACGTTAAGCTTTTTAATATCATCATTTATCCCTGTTCATGTTCATGGGGCTGTTTGCCCATTTGTTTGGTGTTAGTAGCGTCCTCTTCACTAGTCGGAGTGTCAGGGACGTTACAAAAAGGGCCAGAAAAGAGCAAGGCAACGCTGACGAGTCATCTATAGACTAGACATCCAGAAACCCAAGAAAAATCGAGCGGCTGGGTAGATGGAGTAGTTGCAGAGCAGTTATGGCAGTTGTTGGAGAATGCTAGATGGCGAAGCCTATGAAAGAGAACTAGAAGGAGTATTTAATGCATCCATGGCGATGCCCAAGGACCAGAGAAGCTTCTAGATGATGAAATTTAGGACTGTGAGATCCAGAGCAACTATAAATTCTTGAGTGAGTTCAGAAGAAGGGGTTCTTTTGTTGTTGTTGTGGTTGCAAAGAGACGATTAAGACTCTGGAAAAAGTACAGAGATAAGAGCCAAGGAAATTTTTAGTAGTTGTGTGTTGTGGAGTCTGCATATGTTGCAGGGAGTGAGTGTGAGTAGCACATGGGGACTTTGCTTATTGAACCTCTCACATAGCACGTGCGATCGTGGGATATTAAAGAATACCCTTAATTTCCATATATATTGACCCAAACTCTTTTTGTTGAAACCCCCTCCCAATACTTAAAATCTCCTCCCCACCCCTTTTTATACCGCAATCCTTATAAACCACCCTACCCACCCCCACCTTAAACCCCTCATCCCCCCCAATACTTGCAATATATTGGTTCAATTTTTGATACTTTTAAAACCCACAATATGAACTAACGTGATAGGATATTGGTCACCAAGTGAAGCCCCTGTGGAGTAGCATTAAGGATGTGATATTCCCTTTTGCATGGTTGTGTGCTGGAGCAGTCGATGATCATCTCGACTGACTCTTATAACCTACATTGTAGTTTCTCATTGTAAAGATATTTTTTCATTTAATTTAAAGCCATACTTCTTAGCATATTGACATAACACAGTATCTAGATTATTTCATCCAAGAATTATATTTGTTTAAAGGACATCAATTATGCATCTCGAGAGGATCAGTACAGGAGAATCTAATTAGGAAATTGTACAGTGGAGGATAACGAGGACATTTTGGCATCGACAAGACCATAGCTTTGGTTGTGTAGAAGTGTTACTGGCTAAGAATGCCGACAGATGTGAAGAAATGGGTTCAAAAACGTCGAGTATGTCAGCTTTCTAAAGGAGGAAGTTGAAACACAGAACTATATACACCATTACCCGTGCCGACAGTACCATGGGAAGACATTAACATGGATTTTGTTTTGGGATTACTAAGAACACAACAAAGGAACGGATCCATACTTGTGGTAGCCGATATATTTTTGAAAATGGCAGACTTTATTCCATGTTGAAAGACAAGTGATGCCATAGGGATTGTTTTATTGTTCTTTAAGGAGAATGTGAGATTGCATGGGTTGTCAAAGAACATCACTTCGGATAGAGATACCAAGTTCATGGGACATTTCTGGAGAACCCTTTGGAAGAAGCTTGACACAAAGTTACAATTTAGTTTTGCATACCATTTGGAGACTGATGGGTAGATTGAAGTCATGTACAAGAGATTAGGGAATTTACTGAGGTGTTTGACTATCAACCGACCTAAGCAGTGGGAAAATGTGTTGGCGTAGTCAGAATTCACGTACAACAATTCAGTAAATCGGTCGACGAGGATGAGTTCATTCTAGATTGTGTAGGGGATAAGTCCACATGGAGTGACAAATTTATTCGACATGTTGTCGGGTATGAAGAGAAGTCCATATGCATAATCATTTCTTGACCACATGAAGTGCATGACCGAGTGAGAAAGCATCTTGAGAAGAGTATTGTGACATACAAATTGAGGGTCGACAAAAAGAGATGACTGTAATTATGTGTCAAAGGAGACTTAGTGTATGCACACTTGAGGGAGGAGAGGTTCCCGCAAGGAACATATGATAAGATCAAGCTAAAGAAAATTGTCCCATATAGAATTCTTCAGAAGATATCAGACAGTGCATATGTGCATGACTTGCTTGAAGGTCTGAGCATATCACCAACATTCAATGTTTTTTACCTATCCAAGTTTGAAGAAGGGTCGACGTGTGACAAAAAAGAGACTGTCGACTTGTTGAAGCAGATGTCAGTTCAGTCGAGGGAGGAAGTTGCATAACGACTCGACTAGTGTGAAGTCGGGAAGACTAGGAGTCAGAAGAAGAACTAATAGTTGGTTCGATGGGTGAATGAGGACTTGGAAGAGGCGACATAGATTTCAGAAGAGGAGATCAATTAACTGCAGAGTCATTAGCAAACTTATTTTAAACTCCAATAGGTTGATGTAGGGGCATCTAAGCCTAATATGAACAGTCAAATATAGAAAAGAAGAGCGCCTGGAGGATAGTTGATAATAGAAGTGGAGTAGTCAATATGACAAATGGATGACGAAGAGAAGTCGAAGGTTTTCACTAGGGAATTAGTCAATGTTCAATTGAAGGCCCGACAAGGAAGCCAAGAATACCGACTAAGAAATAGTCAATGAGTAATGACGAGATAGAAAAAAGTTCAGAAAAGGGAAATCCAACATCGATGAGTCATCAGCTAATCAGACATCCAGAAACCCAAGTAAAGTCGAGCGACGGGGTAAGTGGAGTAGTTGCAGAGAAGTTATGGCAGTTGTTGGAGAATGATAGGTGGTGAAACATGCGAAAGAAAACTAGATGGTGTATTTAATGCATCGATGGTGGTGCATAGGGGCTAGAGAATCTTATAGAGGATGAAATCGAGGATTGTGCAATCCAAATCAACTATAAATACCTAAGCGAGTTTAGAAGAATGGGTTCTTCTGTTGTTGTTGTGGTTGCGAAGATACTGTTGTGACTTTGGGAAAAGTTCATAGAGAAGAGTCGAGGTAATTTCAAGTAGATGTGTGTTATGGAGTCTGCATATGTTGGAGTGAGTGAGTGTAGGTAGCATTGAGGACATGATATTCTCCTTTGCATGGTTTTGTGTTGGACCATTTGATGATCATTTCGACTGACTCTTATACCTAGTTTGTAATTTCTCATTGTAAAGAGATTTGCTCATTTAATTGAAATCCATACTTCTTAATATCTGTGTTCCGTGTGTGTTGGTTTGCTTTCGTTGTGTAAATTTAAACATCATGCAGACTGATAGGCAGTGCTTGCACCAATAAGGTTTCCCTTCGTATCATAGATTACTCAAATATACCCTTTAGGTGTATTAGATGTCATTTTTATGGCACCTTTCCTAGGGATGTCTGGAACCTTTCCAAAAATTTGTTTGGAAAAAATATTCTATTGATCTTATTGGAGGATAAACACAGTGAAAAGTTATGAAATTATTGAGCTAGGATAAAGGTGGTTAGCATGAGGTACATTCTAGGTTTATTCTTGCTCTTCTACTGGGAGAGTTCCCATACCTCAGTATCTTCAATGTATTACGCAAAAGTATGAAGACGATAGACCATTTTGAAAAGGACCCCTTGGGGGAGGTTGATATTTTTTTTTAGGCTCGATCCCATGGTTGCTTCCTCGATGGACACCACATAGAATTTATAAGCTTAACACCCCCCCCCCTCCCCCCCTTTCCATGGTTATCAAGGAAGCTAAGTCTCATGTTTTCTTAAACTCTACTTTTGTATTTATATATATAAAAGATTATGATTTTTGACCTACTTCGAACAAGGGCTAAAAAGGGTCTATGGGTCCTTACAAAAGTAAAAGGAATGTTAGGGTTAGTGTAGGGGAAGTGTTGTTGGAAACACACAGGAATTATAAATATCAAAGAGATAATTATTCCAAGAAGAGATGGTATCGATAGACACCATTTCAAAACTTAAGCAGAACATATCAAAATCGACAAGGCATCGAAATGAATTTCTCACATTTGAAAATTACAAAAATATTATTGTCAACCGATAAGGTTTTAATTTTATAGATCCAAGATGTAACAAAATCCCTTGAAGTGAGGAAGAATATGTTCACATACTTGAGTCATAGCACATAATGACCTTCTCAATTTTTTGCTTGTTTGCACATTAGTTGATGTTTCTATTCTAATAGTATGACTACTTAATTGATTAGTTGACTCCTTTGTTAGTCGGTTTGTTTGACTAGTTGAGAGCCTAATCATCTCAAACATTTGACCAACTAGTTGACCACTCACTTGATTCTTTTATTCAACTATCGACTATGAATTGTTTGTCTCTAGAAGATCTAAAGATGTGATGACCTATCAAGGCCTATTGTTCTAACACCATCCCATCAACACAATGCTCTAGATATCTAGGAATTGAAATTACTTTCGTACACCCCCCCATAATTGTAGCTTCTTGAAGCTCAAGTATAACCCTAAGTTTGACAAAATTTTCTTTTGGTAAAGGATTCATAAAGAAATCAACAATTTGGTCATCTATTCTACAATAGAAAATATTGACAACAAAATCTTGGACTAATTGTCTCAAGTAGTGAGCATGAATTTCTATGTGCTTCATCTTGTTATGTGCAATAGAATTTCCAACAAATTGTATTTCATTCTAGTTATCACAAAATATTATAGTTGTTTAATCGATTGAAAAACCAATCTCTTCCAAGAGCTATTGAATCCTTAGCACTTATGTGATAACATTATCTACACCAAGATATTCAACTTTTGTGCTTGAAAGAGATATTGTCCTATGCTTCCTGCATGCCCATACCAAGGGTTCTAAACTAAGGTGAAACATATATCTAGATGTTGACTTTTTGTCATCATCATCCCTAGCCTAATTTGAGTTGATGTATATAATTGTTGGTTTTGTGGTATGGTGTACTACCACATTTTTTGAAGTGGTTGATATACAACAATAGACACCATTATTATCAACCACTTCAAAATGTAGTTGTGGTAATGTTAGGGATTTATATTCTATAGGTAAATACTAAAAATACATTTCACTTCAAAACTCTAAAACCATTAAATTGCATTGAATAAAATGCACAAATTATAATAAATAATTTGAAGTAACCCAATATTAATGTGTGAAACACATCACAACATAATCATAAATGTATAGATAAATAGATAGTTTTAGGGTTTTTAAGGAAGGTTTCCACATAACACTCGTGATTACAACTAAAATGCCATTCACAAATAATACATTTTCATTATAATGCATATGAATGGTGATACACATCACAATGATTTTTATTGGAATTACAATTTTAGACACCAAATCTAATATTCTAACCAAAGATTCCGGATAATGCAACCAATGATTTTAGCCATGGGCTAATGGAAAATGACAACATGTAGAGAGATGGATCCATGGAAGAATGAATGAGAAAATAGTTATAGAGATGGATCCATCACAAAATGAATGAAAAAGAAATGAAAATGAGAATCCATGAAAGAATAAAATGAGAAAATAATTAAATAGATGGATCCATGAAAAATTAAATGGAAAAAGAAAGAAGGGAGAGTTAAAATGGGAACATAGAGATGACAACAGTTCACTCTACATTTCTTCAACAAAATAATTACACAAACATGCACTGGCACTAATTCCAAGTGTAGTGGTGGGAACTACCTCTTCCAGGTCTTATTAGATATTACTAACAATTAACACAATTTAGATTGTCTACAAATTAAGAATATTAATCTATCAAACAAATGTTTCTAACAATTAACCTTTACATCTTCAATTCAACGATAAATAAATCATGAACTGTGGAAATCCCTGAAACAAATAATTTAAGAAGCAAATCCAATCTATTCCTAAGTGAAGGTGCTCTTGGTCACTATAAAAGAATTTGGTACTATTTACCACAACTATTTTTAGTTACCTCCTAACTATCGTAGTTGAAATCACACATGATGTGAAGAAAGAATCCAAGAAGGAAATCCAATTTATTCTTGAGGGAAAGCATCTCTTATCCATTGTAAAATAAAATAGGTACTAATTACCATAGTTATTTAATTTACCTCCTGATTATCGCGTCGAAATCACCCATGTTGTTTCTGGGGCATGAAAATTATTGTCACTCTAAGTATGAACATGTGACATAGAAAACTATTTTCATAATTTACAATAGGGTCATGGATCGCATTGAGTAACCTCAATGATTCAAATAACCTCAAAATAAATGTAGGATTAAACATGCTTGCAAGTTAATTTCCTAAATCTAGATCTTTGATTTTATGACAATGAAAAATATTATCATTTTATTCAATCATGTTTGTCTATAATATATTTATATAAACATTATGAAAGATGTGACACCCCTCACCCTATTATGAAATAAATACACCTATAGAGTTCCAAATTTAGTCTCTCAAACTATCATAATAACAGTAATTCATTTACAATTCCTCAAGAGGAAACATGGAAAGAATTGAAAGGGTGGTGTTTCCACCCATGCCTCATTTCACTAAGATATATAAAATCAAGTTGGGCATGTGATAGCATGTAATCAACTCCTCTACTACTGAGACATAACGATAATAACATGATCTTGATATTTTCTTACAAGATATAGTCTCAATACAGGATTTAATCTTTATTTACTACAACTTGCTATGGTTGTGGGGGAGACAACGATAATAACAGGATCTTGATATTTTTCTTACAAGATATAGTCTCAATACGGGATTTAATCTTTATTTGCTACAACTCGCTATGGTTGTGGGGGAAACAACTTGGTTTCTCTAATATTTTATAAAAAAAAACTAGCAAAACAAAATTGCAACCTCTTAAGTTGAGACAGATAAATAAGGACTTCTATCGAAATTCCTATATATCCTTTGCTTTTGAGTATCAATGGGCATGCTCATTTTTATCTAAAGGGCTACATATAGGGTTATGTTCAAATCATCTTTTATAATGACACTCACAAAGACAAGTTTGTATAAATTTCTTCCAATCTACACCCTAAGTAGGGCCCTTTCATGTTTGTTTAAAAATTAGCATCACCTATTATGGATGGCTATGGGGGCATTGTTCGGTTTCATCTTAGCCTGTGCGTTATATAATTATTAAATTAACATCACAACTATGTGTAGAAGATTTTCAACATTCTTGTAATACCTTGTATGGTAAGTATAGTCTTGGAAAATATGAAAAGTTATAGATAATATCTGTGAAAATCTAAATCTACATCACTCCTATTTTGGAGGGAAAATCTAAATCTACATCACTCTTATTTTGGGTTTCTTTCCCTTTTGTAGAGCAATTTTGTCAAAAGTTAACCTAACATTACCAACACATATTGTAATCTATGAACATTATAAAGGATGATTATCATTTTTATAGACAAAAAGCTATTGCAAAAGTACCTCAAAGGAAAAATTAACATTCAATATTATTTAAATTATTAAATATTATCATTTTTAAAATCAAATTTATTACCATAATACCAATTAAAATTATTTTAAAAATAATAAAAGTATTTTTAACCAATTTTAATAACATCATTAATAATATTATATGGAACGTGATAAACCCCTCAATATTCATTTTATAATATGTTAAACACTTATACTTCATCAACCTAACATTGAAATAATATTGGGAAGAATAAAACATTGAATGATTTACTACCCTAGCGTAAAACAAAACTTTTATGTATATAAATTTAAAAAGAAAATAAGAAAAACTTATGTTTTACATTTCATAACA
>LPNX010310496.1:44990-68399 GCA_001517045.1 Pseudotsuga menziesii | reverse complement strand
ATATTATGCAGCTTTATAGTGAGCAAGTTGTTCTTGAAGAGCACCCAATCAGGGTCATTTCTAGTGAGGCACCATGACCCACCATTACTTACTCACATACAGTAAGTAAAAATGTTATATTGGTTTGAAATTTGAACAAATGTACATAGAAATTGTATAGGTCGGTAAACTAACTTACAAAAATTGGTTTTTCTGCTGTCTCCACTGATGCGACCTATCCCTCTTGTTCAGCGATGGGGATCACCAATGAGTAGTCGAAAAAGAAATCTAGACTTCTCCGAAGACATTGGCAGTGGCAGAGAAAGGGGGGATAACTAGAATAAATGTATAGGGGGGATACATAGATGTGAATTTTTGTTTTTATACACACAGATGTACAGTTTGATCCACTATTTTGTATTATGGCCATGTGGCATGCCAATCTTTGTAACATTATTTGTATACATATATAATATAAAGCAAGGTTCAAATTTATACATATATGGTTGACTTGATCTTGGAACATGATATGTGTGGTTCACCTATGTGATATAATGATATGTGTGGTTCACATGTGTTCTAACCTATGAATTTCCAATATACTTAAAGGAAGAATTTATGACTCATCAACTTTTTAACATTATGGCTATCCTCAACTTTTTAACATCATAACCATACCAAACACTACCTAAATTACATACACTAACATCATAATGCTAAGTCATTCATGCATGTGTAATATACCATATCATACCCTACAATACCCTATGATACTAGCATCATACCATACTAACATACAATAACATACCCTACAATACCCTATGATACTAACATCATACCATACTAACATACAATAACATACCATAACATAACATACTTGTTAGTTTTTCTTAACATTCAAGCTAGCATTATGTTAGGATATTTACTAAGAGAACAATAAGCACAACAATCAAACAAAAGAGACAATGAACACAATGTTTTTCATCGGGGGAACCATAAATGGAGAAAACCCCGCAACTTCCTCAGAGATAGAATCAACACAAAAGGTAAAACTCCAAAACAGTAAGATGCACTCCCGACAGCAATAATCTTCTTCTTGTCTAGCCCTAGTGTCTTTTCCTTCCTCAACTATGCGCTACACTTGAGTGTGTGAGTGATGTGAGTGATGTGTTCTAAATAGAGAGTCTAGCTCTCTATTTATACTAATCCTGACATGACTAAAACCCTACTAGGGCTGACCTCTACTTGGAGAGTCTAATAACCCTAGTGCCCCGGAATTGCGGGGACTTTAACCCTTAGACAATCGGAGGGTTATCCACTATGACTTGACATGACTTGTTTACATTATTGATTCTCTCGATCGGAACATCGGGGGTGTGACATAACATGATAACATCCCGGAATAAACATCAGGTTAAAATAGATAAGAAATACAAGTGAATACATTCTGAAGTTACAATTACATCAACACTCCCTCTTAACTAGGAAGGTATTCTCTAGACACAATTTTCATCACTGGTATTCTTCTCTGGTTCTTCTCGTCATCTGCATCTTCAAGTCATCTTTCATCTAGATCTGGATCATCTCTCGATCTGGATCATCATCACTGGATCATACTCAATCTGGAACATCATCACTGGATCATACTCGATTTGGAACATCGTCATTGGATCATCATCACTAGATCTGGATCATCACTCGATCTAGATCATCATCACTGGATATGGATCATCACTCAATCTAGATCATCATCACTAGATCTGGATCATGACTCTATCTGGATCATCATCACTGGATCTGGATCATCACTGGACCTGGATCATCACTGCTGGATCTGGATCATCACTCGATCTGGATCTCTCAGAGTCATCATAACTGGATCTGGATCATCTCTCAATCTGGATCTCATCTAGTCATCATCATGTGTGCTATCTCGTCATGGGAATTTCTACAGAGCCAACCTTCTTTCATGCTGGTTGTAGGCCTAGCCATCATGTAGGTCTTCGCCCAGTACTTACATCTGACCTACTCATCAGAAAGGCACGCCCAACACTCACATATGATCATGTAGAAACCTACAATCACATCAGAAAGGAACAGTACTCACATTCACCAGCATGACAAGACATCACTATCATCTATGAAAAGGCTTCAGCACTTATATCTGACCTGGAAGGAAACAAGTCCTCCACCCTCGCCAGAAAGGCTTGCACTCACATCTGACCTGGAAGGAACTAAATCCTCCACCCTCACCAGAAAGGCCCCCAGTCCCAGACTGAGCTACCTGGTAACGGACCAGGTGCCTCCATTCTCCCAGAGAATGGCAGTTTCCCTTATATTTGACCTGGTAGGAACCAAATCCTACACCCTTTCCAGAATGGCCTGCACTCACATCTGACCTGGAAGGAACCAAATCCTCCACCCTCGTCAGAAAGGCCCCCAGTCCCAGACTGAGCTACATGGTAACGGACCAGGTGCCTCCACTCTCCCAGAGAGTGGCAGTTTCCCTTACATCTGTCTTACTCGACAGAATGGCCAGCACTCGTATCTAACATGGATGGAACTGAATTCTATCACCATGATAGAATGGCTCAGCCCTTACATCTAACCTGCTCATCAGAATGGCTATGAATCTTAGCACTCATATCTGACATGGAAGGAACTGAATCCTCTCACCATGACAGAATGGCTCAGCCCTTACATATGACCTGCTCGTCAGAATGGCTTTGGATCTCAGCACTCATATCTGACATGGAAGGAACCAAATCCTCTCACCATGACAAAATGGCTCAGCCCTTACATCTGACCTACTCGTCAGAATAGCTTTGGGACTCATCACTTTCCCTTGGAGGAAACCTCAATCTAGAGAACACCAAGCTTCTCCCTAAAGTACTCGAACTTCACTCTGGCCAATGGCTTCGTCAACACATCAGCTATCTGTTCCTTCGTCGCAACATATTGGAGCTTCACTACTCCTCTCTGCACCATATCCCTGATATAGTGATACTTGATCTCGATGTGCTTCGACTTGTCATGGAACACTGGATTCTCTGACAACTTCATGCAACTTTGGTTGTCACAATGTATACAAGTAGCATCCATCTAGAGATCAAATAAATCAGACAGTAGCTTCCGCAGCCATACTACCTCACAACTAGCTGAACAAGCTGCGACATACTCTGCTTCAGCTATACTCAGTGCCACACAGGATTGCTTCCTGCTAAACCAAGAGATCACACCTGATCCCATACTGAAGCAACACCCTGAAGTGCTCTTCCTATCGACGGCACTGCCTGCCCAATCTGAATCAACATAACCCTCCAGGTTAATCCTTTGATTCGCATCGTACTTGAGCCCATAGTCAAATGTACCCCTCAGGTACCTCAGAATATGCTTTGCAACAATCAAGTGAACATTTCTTGGATCTATCAAGAACTGGCTCAAGGTGTTCACAGCAAAGCAAATGTCTAGTCTCGTGTTTATCAGGTACATCAATGACCCAATCATCTGACGATACATCGTAGCATCAACCAACTCTGATGAAGCATCGCTCAATAGCTTCAGGTTCGATGCCATAGGTGTGGCTATAGTCTTGCAGTCCATCATCCCAAACCTCTTCAGGATCTCTACTGCATACTTCCCTTGTCCAAGGAAGATTCCATCTGCACTCTGCCACACCTCCATACCTAGAAAATAATGCATCATACCCAAGTCCTTCATCCTGAACTCAGTAGTAAGCTTTCTCTTTGTATCAACAATCAACCCATCATTACCTATTACAAACACATCATCTACATATAGTAGAAGCATCACTGGGTTGCCATCTTCAACCTTGTAGTAAAGGTTGGAATCTGGTTTACTCTTGGTAAAGCCCAAACTAGATAGAAAGTTGTCAATTCTGCCGTACCAAGTCCTGGGTGCATGTTTCAAACCATACAGGGCTTTCTTCAACCTGCATACATGAGACTCCCTGTCATGTGTCTCAAAACTGAGTGGTTGTTGTACATACACTTCCTCTTCTACTACACCATTCAAGAAAGCAGTCTTGACATCCATCTGGTGTATCTTCCATTTCATCACTACAGCCAAAGCAAGTACTGATATGATGGAAGTGTATTTGGCTACAGGTGCAAATGTTTCTTCATAGTCTATTCCTTCCTTTTGAGAGAAACCCCGAGCCACAAATCTTGCCTTGTATTTTTTAATGCTACCGTCTGCAGCATATTTGATCTTGTAGATCCATTTGGAAGTTACAACTGACTTCCTGTCTAGTCTTGGGACAACATCCCAAACATCATTCTTCATGATCGATTGGTATTCTTCGATCATAGCATCCTTCCATTCTTTCTGTTCTGTCGCTTCTTCATAACTGGAAGGTTCTTTATCAATGAAATCACATAGTAAAGCTACATACCCGGAGCAGGATCTGGTCCTCTTTTTCTTTCTCTGTGATTCTCTTCTGGAGCCCCATATCTTTCCGCACCTTGGATAAGTTCTCATACCCAAGCAGGTTTCCTCTTATGAGGATTCTTCTCCAGAGGTGGATCTACAGGTCTTTGTGGTTCTTCAAATTCTCGATCCTCTTCTTGAGTTTCTTCATTCATGGTTGTATCATGAATTTTGGGTGCTTTTGCTTCTTCAGGTTCTTCAGCAGGTCTCTTTCTAGATTTGTTGTAAGCTGTGTCTTCATCAAATGTCACATCCCTGCTGATGTCAATCTTCTTGTATCCTGGGAAATATATTCTGTAATCCTTCGAGCTTTCAGAGCATCCCACAAATATACCCTTCTTTCTTGAAGGATCTAATTTAGTCCTCCTCTTTTGGAATGTGTATGTACATAGGATAGCCGAATATTCTGAGATGGCTGACTTCTGGTTTCTTGTCGGAGAAGACTTCTTCAGGAGTCTTGTTCTTGAGTACTCCATGTGGAGTATGGTTCTGTACATACACTGTTGTTCTGGCAGCTTCCGCCCAAAGATGCATAGGAACATCTTGATCATGAAGCATTGCTCTTGCATCTTCCATGATAGTTCTATTCTTCCCTCTCTACAATCCCATTCTGTTGTGGATTGTAAGGAGTGGACGACTCCCTCTTAATCCTTGATTCTTTTGCATAGCTCTCTGAATTCATTTGAAGTGAATTATCCACCATTATCTGATCGAAAGGTCTTGATATTCTTTTCAAGATGGTTCTTGATCAAGGCTTTGAATTCCTTGAACTTACTAAATACTTCGTCTTTGTTCTTCATGAAGTAAACCCATGTATTCCTAGAAAAGTCATCAATAAAAGAAACATAAAATGCATACCCGCTTAGAGAGTTTGATGACATAGGACCACATACATCGGAGTGGATGATTTCCAAGATTCCTTTTGCTTTTCTTTTGTTGCTTGGAAATGTCTTCTTTGTATTCTTTCCTTTTGCACATCCTTTGCAAACCCCATCATGTTTTACTTGGATTTCTAGAAGACCTTCAACAACTTTGCTTGCAATAGGTAGTGCTATGTAATGCACATGTGCAAGCCTTCTATGCCAAAGTTCACTTGGCTCTACTGTGTCATGGACCAAGGCTTGTTCTGGATGGTCCTTCAATTTGTACAAACCTCCTTCTTGTTCTCCAATCACTACCGCATCATCGATAGTCTTTCCTTTTGGCCACATGATGACTTGACCATATATGAATGCAATCCGCATTCCTTTTGCATCTAATGCTGATATGGAGAGAAGGTTCTTCTTGAGTCCTGGCACAAACAATACTTCTTTCATTGTTAGAGACTTTCCAGAGTCTAGCTTATAGGAAGATTCTCCACTACCTTTTATTGGATATTGGTAGTCATCTCCTAGCTTCACCTTGTGAGGTGATTCATGTTCTGACAGTCTCACAAAGGATTCCTTGAATCCAGTCATATGTTTGGAAGCCCCACTGTCTATAAGCCAATCATCACTTCCATGAGTAATGTTACCTATGAGAGTGGAGATCAAAACATATTCATCCTCACTTGAAGAATCTTCACTTTCATATCTAGATCTCTTCTTGGATGGTTCATCATCTTCTGCAGCATGATCATGATGTCTTCTTTTGTTGCTCCTCTTCATTAGTTTCTGTTTCTTAGGACAATTCCTTGCATAGTGTCCTACTTCATCACATGTATAACATATGATCCTAGATAAATATTTTCTAGTGTTATCTTTGTGAGAGTGCTTACCTCTAGAGCTATGAGATCTTCTTTTGGTTGACTTGGAATGTGATTTGGAGTGTACCGTGAGAGCTTGATCTTCACTTCCCATCTTTTCTTCTCGAGCTGCTATCTGAGCTTCTTCTTGAGAGCACTCTTCCCATAGTCTACTGAACTTGACTAACTTCTTTCTAGAACAGATTCCTTGGATGAAAGAATACCATGACCTAGGAAGGCCATTCAAGGTAGTCATCACAATCTCTGCATTTTCCACTTCTTCATTAACAGCTTCTAGTTGTTCCTTGATTTGAGAAACTCTTGTGAAGTAAGACTGGAATGTTTCTGCATTCTGAATCTTCACATTCTTCAGTTGGTTTCTCAGATTCATCTTTCGGTTTATGTTCTTCCCTTCAAACAATTTGGTTAGGGCATTAAACATAGCTTTAGGTGTCTTTAGGGAGGACACTTGTGGTATGAGATGGTCCTTGATAGAATCAGCAATGATTCTCTTTTCCATAACCAACTTCTTCTTATGCAAGGCCTTAGCCTCATCTCCCTCTGGAACTGGAACCTCCTCATGGATGTAGGAGTCCAACAATTTCTCTTCTAGGACCAGGGAGATCCTATACTTCCAAGCTCAGAAGTTATCAGCTTCCTCAAGCTTTTCATCAAGCTTGGTATGATGAGACATCTTAACTGAGAACCTCAAATGGAAATACAAAATATTTTAGATCTTACCAGGTCAAGATGTCAGATCTGAAACTTGAGTTGAAATCTTGTAGAGCTGATTCAGGAGCAAATTAGGGTTTTGCTTTCCTTGAGTTCTGTCCACCCAAATGCCTTGAAATTTATCCCTAACTTCGATTTTGGGGAGGAGATCAATCCAGGCCCGGGCTCACTGAAAATTCCTCTTCTGTGAAAAGCCCTAATTTTCGGTAGTAGTGACAGGTCCAAAACTGAAAAACCTCAGAATTGGATTCTGCTTCGACAGAAAGATGCGCCCTAAGGAGGTGAGTTATTTTACCTTACTTTTGCTGAAAATCTATGGAGAGATATCCATAAAGTAGGAAGCCCTAGTTCCCGCAGCTGCACAGTGTCTTCTTCTCAGGTTAGTTCTGATACCATGTTAGTTTTTCTTAACATTCAAGCTAGCATTATGTTAGGATCTTTACTGAGAGAACAACAAGTACAACAATCAAACACAAGAGACAATGAACATGGTGTTTTTCATCAGGGAAACCATCAATGGAGAAAACCCCTCAACTTCCTCAAATATAGAATCAACACAAAAGGTAAGACCCCAAAACAGTAAGATGCACTCTCGACAGCAGTAATCTTCTTATTTTCTAGCCCCAGTGTCTTCTCCTTCCTCAACTATGTGCTACACTTGAGTGTGTGAGTTATGTGTTCTAAATAGAGAGTCCAGCTCTCTATTTATACTAATCTCGACATGACTAAAACCCTACTAGGGTCGACCTCTACTTAGAGAGTATAATGACCCTAGTGCCCCGAAATTGCAAGGACTTTAACCCTTAGACAATTGGAGGGTTATCCACTATGACTTGACATGACTTGTTTACATTATTGATTCTCTCGATCGGAACACTAGGGTGTGACATAACATGATAACATCCCAGAATAAACATCGGGTTACAATAGATAAGAAATACAAGTGAATACATTCTGAAGTTACAATTACATCAAGAATACTAACATCATACCATACTAACATACCATACCATTGTAATATACCATACCATACCCTACAATACTAACATCATACCCTACAAACCCTAGTTGGTTTTCAATATGTACATACATCCATGTGTTTCTAGTTCCATCTCATAACTTGTAAAGATGTCACTAAACCATAGTTCCATGTCATAACTTGTCAACCCTAGTGATAGCATGCAAATTGGTGTTCATGAAACCCTAGTTGGTTTCCAATTTGTACACGTCCAGGTGTTTCTAGTTCGATCTCATAACTTGTAAAGAACTCACTAAACCCTAATTCCAACTCATAACTTGTAAAGAGCTCACTAAACAATAAGCCATGCATGCATGTGTAATATACCATATCATACCCTACAATACCCTATGATACTAACATCATAACATACTAACATACAATAACATACCCTACAATACCCTATGATACTAACATCATACCATACTAACATACAATAACATACCATAACATAACATACTAACATCATACCATACTAACATACAATAACATACCATAACATAACATACTAACATCATACCATACTAACATACCATACCATTGTAAACCATAGTTGGTTTCCAATTTGACCATACCATTGTTCATGAAACCCTAGTTGGTTTCCAATTTGTACATGCCCATGTGTTTCTAGTTCCATATCATAACTTGTAAAGAGGTTACTAAACCATAGTTCCATGTCATAACTTGTCAACCCTAGTGATAGCATGCAAATTGGTGTTCATGAAACCCTAGTTGGTTTCCAATTTGTACATGTCCATGTGTTTCTAGTTCCATCTCTTAACTTGTAAATTTCTCACTAAACCCTAGTTCCATATCATAGCTTTTCAATCCAAGTGATAGCATGCAAATTGGTGTTCATGAAACCCTAGTTGGTTTCCAATTTGTACATGTCCATGTGTTTCTAGTTCTGTCTCATAACTTGTAAAGAGCTCACTAAACCATAGTTCCATGTCATAACTTGTAAACCCTAGTGATAACATGCAAATTGGTGTTCATGAAACCCTAGTTGGTTTCCAATTTGTACATGTCGATGTGTTTCTAGTTCCGTATCATAACTTGTAAAGAGATCACTAAACCATAGTTCCATCTCATAACTTGTCAACCCCGGTGATAGCATGCAAATTGGTGTTCATGAAACCCTAGTTGGTTTCCAATTTGTACATGTCCATGTGTTTCTAGTTCCATCTCATAACTTGTAAATTGCTCACTAAACCCTAGTTCCATGTCATAACTTGTCAACCCTAGTGATAGCATGCAAATTGGTGTTCATGAAACCCTAGTTGGCTTCCAATTTGTACATGTCCATGTGTTTCTAGTTCCATCTCTTAACTTGTAAATTGCTCACTAAACACTATTTCCATGTCATAACTTGTCAACCCTAGTGATAGCACGCAAATTGGTGTTCATGAAACCCTAGTTGGTTTCCAATTTGTACATTTCCATGTGTTTCTAGTTCTGCCTCATAACTTGTAATGAGCTCACTAAACCATAATTCCATGTCATAACTTGTCAACCCTAGTGATAGCATGCAAATTGGTGTTCATGAAACTCTAGTTGGTTTCCAATTTGTACATGTCCATGTGTTTCTAGTTCTGTCTCATAACTTGTAAAGAGATCACTAAGCCATAGTTCCATGTCATAACTTGTCAACCCTAGTGATAGCATGCAAATTGGTGTTCATGAAATCCTAGTTGGTTTCCAATTTGTACATGTCCATGTGTTTCTAGTTCCATCTCATAACTTGTAAATTGCTCACTAAACCCTAGTTCCATGTCATAACTTGTCAACCCTAGTGATAGCATGCAAATTGGTGTTCATGAAACCCTAGTTGGTTTCCAATTTGTACATTTCCATGTGTTTCTAGTTCTGCCTCATAACTTGTAATGAGCTCACTAAACCATAATTCCATGTCATAACTTGTCAACCCTAGTGATAGCATGCAAATTGGTGTTCATGAAACTCTAGTTGGTTTCCAATTTGTACATGTCCATGTGTTTCTAGTTCTGTCTCATAACTTGTAAAGAGATCACTAAGCCATAGTTCCATGTCATAACTTGTCAACCCTAGTGATAGCATGCAAATTGGTGTTCATGAAATCCTAGTTGGTTTCCAATTTGTACATGTCCATGTGTTTCTAGTTCCATCTCATAACTTGTAAATTGCTGACTAAACCCTATTTCCATCTCATAACTTGTCAACCCTAGTGATAGCATGAAAATTGGTGTTCATGAAACCCTAGTTGGTTTCCAATTTGTACATCTCCATGTTTTTCTAGTTCCATCTCTTAACTTGTAAATTGCTCACTAAACCCTAGTTCCATCTCATTATTTGTCAACGCTAGTGATAACATGCAAATTGGTGTTCATGATACCCTAGTTGGTTTCCAATTTGTACTTGTCCATGTGTTTCTAGTTCCGTCTCATAACTTGTAAAGAGCTCACTAAACCATAGTTCCATGTCATAACTTGTCAACCCTAGTGATAGCATGCAAATTGGTGTTCATAAAACCCTAGTTGGTTTTCAATTTGTACATGTCCATGTGTTTCTAGTTCCATCTCTTAACTTGTAAATTGCTCACTAAACCCTAGTTCCATCTCATTATTTATCAACCCTAGTGATAGCATGCAAATTGGTGTTCTTGAAACCCTAGTTGGTTTCCAATTTATACATGGCTACGTGTTTCTAGTTCTGTCTCATAACTTGTAAAGAGCTCACTAAACCATAGTTCCATGTCATAACTTGTCAACCCTAGTGATAGCATCCAAATTGGTTTTCATGAAACCCTAGTTGGTTTCCAATTTGTACATGTCCATGTGTTTCTAGTTCCATCTAACTTGTAAATTGCTCACTAAACCCTAGTTCCATCTCATTATTTGTCAACCCTAGTGATAGCATGCAAATTGGTGTTCATGAAACCCTAGTTGGTGTGGAAATTGAACCCAGTGATAGATTAATTTTACTCACAACAATTATCAATTGATCATGCAAAATCACTCACAAAAGAGACTGAAATTGGAGCTGAACACTAAACTGTATTAACTCAGTGTACAATAGCCAACCCTGTAACATAATAGGCTGCTGTATTAAATAATTACATAAGGGATTCGAATGCATGAGGAGCAATTCGAATCTAGTCAAAAGCAGGCTTACCAAAAATAAGCAAATTCCCCCATAGGTGCAAAAAGTTGATCCCAAATCAGTCATGGAGCTCACGAATTGGAAAAAGCGCTTAGGCAAGCTAAAGAGTGATGGAATGACAACTCATACATGCTTTTCCAAGGAGAAAAGAGTGGAGGATGTAGAGGACAAAAAACTAGTTCACCTCACCTAGTCAAACTTTCCCAATTGCCTTAAAGCATTGAAAAAAGCAGGCAATAAAGCAGAAAAAGCAAAAGGGCGCCTAGGAGGCCAGGAATAAAGCAAAATTGATTCCTTGAGGTTTCCCAAGTGCTACATGGGTCAAATTGGCAAGTTTTACCACTATGGATAGGTAATTGACAACTTGCATAAGGTGGGACACATGAACTAGGCAAATAAGACAAAAATAATTAAATTCATGTCTAAGGTGGTAAACTATGAGTTGATTATTCTAACACCCCCCCTTAAGCCTAAATTATGAGTAATATATCAGAAAAATATAGGGCCTAGCAACAAGGCTTAGTCACCCTTTACATACTGCATGTCCATACAACCAAGGAAAGAGGCAAAAACCACATGGGAAAATCCTCCCTTAAACATGGTCTGTAAAACAAAATTTGGAAATCTTGTCTTCACTCATGCTTCACAGCATGATCAGCAATATCCAACAGTGATTTGATATTGCTGAAGGTCTTCTCACAAAATGCTTTGGTGAAGATATCAGCTACTTGTTCTGAAGATGAACAGAAGAGTAGGTGAATGGTGCCATCATGCACAAGCTCTCTGATGTAGTGCATATGAATCTCAATGTGTTTGGTTCTCTGCTTCTGAACTAGATCTTTGAAGATTCAAATGGTACTCTGGTTATCACAGTAGATGGTAGTTGAGAACTCTGATTCGAAGCCACACTCTCAAAGTAATCCCTGCAACCATAAACATTGAGTTGCTGCATTAACAACTCCTCTGTACTCTGCTTCTGTAGATGAGAGTGCAATGGCACTCTGTTTCTTGCTTGAATAGATGATTGGCCCTTCTGCAAGCATGAACACATATCCTGATGTGGAATTTCTTTCTGTGCTATCACCTGCCCAATCACTGTCAGTAAATCCAATCAAATCAAGATCAGATTTTGCTTTGTAGAAGATCCCATGTGTCCTTGTTCCCTGAACAAAGTTAAGGATCCTTTTGGTTGCTTTCCAATGGATCTCATGAGGATGATCCATGTATCTAGAAGCCACACTTACTGCATAAGAAATATCAGGTCTAGTATGTGTCAGATATAACAAACATCCAATCAATTGCCTATACAGTGTATTGTTTACCATAGGTGAAGAATCAGCTTCACTCCTGAAAGGAAATGAGTTTTGCTTGCTTTGTAATCCTTCATTCTGAATTTTTTTAGCAAATCCAAGGCATACTTGGACTGGTGCACCTTGATTCCAGCTTTGGTTTGAGCAATCTCAAGCCCCAAGAATTGGTTTAAGAGCCCCAAATCTGTCATGGAGAAGGCTTGGTTCATTGCACCCTTTAAGGAAGCAATCTCATCCTTTGAGCTTCCTGTAATGAGGAGGTCATCAACATATAATGCAATGATCATTAATGAACCATTAATTAACTTCAAATATACATTTGGATTTGATTTGCACTAAACAAAATTCAATGATAGCAAGAAGCTATCAATCTTGGCATACCAAGCCCTGGGGGCTTGCTTTAGCCCATACAATGACCTTCTCAACCTGCACACAAGAGAAGGGTTAGTATCAAATCCTTGAGGATGCTGCATATATATCTCTTCAGTGAGATCTCCATTCAGGAAGGCACATTTTACATCCATGTGATGTACCTCCCATTGCTTTGAGGCTGCAATGGCTAGGGCTAGCCTGATGGAATCCATCTTTGCCACTGGTGCAAAGGTCTCATTGTAATCTATCCCATGAACCTATGAGTAGCCCTTGGCTACCAATATGGAATTTTACTTTAGTGGTGAACCATCAGCAGCAAATTTGGTCTTGTAGACCCGCTTACACTGAACTAACTTCCTCCCCGGGGGAAGATCCACTAGCTCCCATGTGTTGCTCTTCTGGAGTGAGCTGAACTCTTCCTTCATAGCAGCTTGCCATATTGGATCTCCTACTACTTCTTCATATGTTTGAGGATCAGATTACACCATCAAATAGCATTTTTCAGCAAACATAGGATCCTTCATGCACAAACCACTCTCAAATTGAGATCTAGTCCTCCTTGGGTCATTGGGATCCCCAGCTAGCTCTCCTGCTGCATGTAGTGTCTTGGCTGCCAATTTTGGCCTTATAAGGATGTTAGGGTATAAAATAAACTCATCTCTATCAGACATATCAGAATCAGCATGTTCAACAAACTCTTCACTTACTTTCAGAGGTTTAGGTGGTGAAGAGGCTTCTCCAACTTCCACTGCTGCAAGGGGTTCTTCTTGAAACTGAACACACCTTTCAATAAAGGATTTGTTTGTGCTCAAATTTATCAGCTTGTACCCTTTTGAATCTTTAGATTACCCAACAAATAGACACTCTTGGCTTTGGGGCTGCAAAGCCTTCCTCTTCTCTGTTGGAATTCTAGCTTAAACCCTTGAGCCAAAAATCCTGAAATGGGTCACATCTGGCTTGTGCCCACTCCATGCTTTGAAGGGAGTCATACCATCAAGCTGTTTATGATGCACCCTATTCTGGATATAGGCTGCATAGTTTATAGCTTCGGCCTAGTACTTTGGTGGCAAAGATTTGGCCTCCATCATGCATGTTGCCATCTCCTTCAGTGATCTGTTCTTCCTCTCAGCAACACCATTTTGCTGTGGTGTGTAAGGGATAGAATGCTGCATCTGAATACTTGCATCTGCAAAATAATTAATAAACTCAGACTTGACATACTCACCACCATTGTCATATCTGAGGACCTTGAGTTTCCTCCCAGACTGGTTTTCAACAAAAGCCTTAAAGACTTTGAAAAGGCCAAAAAATTCAAACTTGTGTTTTAGGAAGTAAACCTAGCAATACCTGGAAAAGTCATCTATGAAATTCAATGCATATTTGTCCTGACTCATGGACATATGAGGGAAAGGGCCAGAAACATCACTGTGGATCAGCTCGAGGGGTGCAGAGGTTCTCTCATGACTAGCTCTCTCAAATTTATGCTCTGGGTGTTTTCCTAGGATACAACCTTGGCAGACTCCTTTGGAAAATTTTATCTTGGGAAACCCTATGACCATCTCTTTTTCACTAAGATCAGAAAGATACTTGTAATTTAGGTGGCCAAATATTTCATGCCAAAGCTTGCTTGCCTCATTAGCATGAATCAGAAGAACAGAGGGGTTTGAGTAGGGTAGGAAGTGTGAGAACATGTATACCTTTTGAGCATGATTTGCAACTCCTTTTGCAATGACTTTACCACTTGAGATCTCTGTGATCTCAACTTCATCAAGGGAGAATATGACTTTCTTAGGAGACCCATTGTGAGCCATCTGGTACACTGACAAGAGGTTGGAGGCAAGACCAGGCACATACAAGACATTGCTGAATTGACCATGATCAAGATCAATCCTCCCTTTGCCCAAAATTTCAGTGAGAGAGTCATCTCCCAGTACTATTGGTGGACCTTTCGACATGTCAAGTGAGGAGAATGCCTCCTTGGTCGAAACCACGTGTCTTGAAGCTCCAGAATCAATGATGAAACTAGGTGAGCTTGATGTGCCAGCAACCAATGCATGAACTCTCTCTCTGTCTTCTAAAATTGATCCTCCTTCTCTCTTCTTGGAGCTGTCTGGAAGGGAGATGCCATTCTTCTCCAGGAGTTGGGTCAGCATGTCTATTTGCTTCTTCATACAAGAGCTTTCAGTGTGATTTCCCTTATTGCAGTATGCGCACTTGCTCATTTCTCCTTTATTCTTCTTCTTCTGGTAGTTCTTCTTGGAACCTTGTGGCTCCTCCGAAGACTTGTTCTTGTCTCTCTTTTGCTCAGGTGGATTTTTAGATTTATTTTTGCTTTTTGAATCCACCTTCGAATCTCCAGCAACTAGAGCTTGGTCTTTGGATGGTTTGATGGTGCCCATCATCACCAGCTTGTCCTGTTCTTGTGTGAGAGATTCCATGAAATCTGCAAGGCTAGGCATCTTCCAGGTTCGAGCTGTCAGTTTTGTGGCATAGAAGGTCGAAACAAACACTGAATAGTCAGGGCCAAGCTTCGAGAGAATGGCCAAGACCAGCTGATCATCCTTCTTTTCGATCCCACACTGTTTCAACTGCAAAACAAGTGCTTTGAACTTGGAGAAATAGAGTTGCAGTGATTCAAAGCTATTTGGACTCAGGGAGATCAGTTCATTCTCGATTTGATGTCCCCTCATCTCATCTGTCTTTCCAAAAATATCAGTGAGCTTCTCCCATACTTCATTCGATGATTTCAATCCATCAATATGGAAAAGGAAGTCTCTGGAAATACTCAGACACAAGAGACCATAGTGTTGGAGACATTTACCATCATACACACTCTTTTGGTCAAATTGGCCTAGTTAAACCACTATCCTAAGTTTAATTGACATCAGTGGAGCATTAATTGCCATCATCCCAGTCACACCCACGCCTACCTATAGTCAAGGAGGATAACTTAGCCTTTCCCTACAGTCAAGGAGGCTAACTGGAGCACTCCAGTGGTGATCTGTGTGACATTAATGCACCTAATTGCTAAATGGTGGTTACAATCAGTTCAACAAGTCAGTTACAGTCAGTTAAGGTGCCTCCATTCATTAAATATATTATTTAATGATTATTTATTATTATTTAATGAACTGGAGTCAACAAGGCGCCTCCACCAACTTTTGATGATCAGTTCAGCTTCAGTTAACCTCATCAGGGTTCATTGGAGTCATGCAGTACTAGCACTTGATGGTTGGTTTGCTATGACATGTGTTTGATCTCCTTCAGTTGAGATTCAGTCATTTATTGCACTCCGACTTCAGTTAGGGTTTGTTGAGTCAATTAGGGTTTTGGTCAAGTGGTTAACTGAGTGAGATTGCATGGCAAAGAGTCAGTTAAGCTAGACTCACTCATTGAATTCGAATTGTCTCTTAGGTATTCGAATTCTTCATGGAGTTAAGCCATTGCTCAGCACGGAAATTGTAACCCTTTATTGTTTATAAAATATACAGAGAGGAAACCTATTTTTAGGTTCCGATTATTTCCAATTCATGAGTATTTGTTAATTATTCTTTGATGATTTTGATTCCTAGTTCCGAGATCATGTGCAAGAATTAATATGGTATCAGAGCTTACGGCGGGACGGAGATCAATCTCTCAAAAACAATATTTTTGACAGATTTCTCCATGAAATTTGAGCAATAGCTCAAAAATCCGGCACTGCACCAGAAGCCAAGGCTTACCACTCAATATCCCAAGTAAAGAACTTGTTGATCAAGCTTGCTTGATTGACTATGCTGGGTGTGATGAAAGCCTAGAATGTGCAGATTGTCCGATCTTACGGTGCCCCTTTTGTTTTGATTTGCAGGTCTTAACAGGTACAACTTCAAATGGACTCATCAATCCCTCTTCTCACCCCATTCACAAGCTATTCAGAATGGAAGTTGAAGATGATTGCATATCTGAAGAGACGAGGTCTTTATGAGGTGTCTATTTGAATTGGAAGAGAGACTTATGAGAATGAGAATGACTGGCTAAATGATGGTGACAGAGCTTTTGGAGCAATATGTCTGGCCCTTGATGATAGCTTGTACTACCTTAATCTTGGTTCTGCTGAATACCCAAAGGAAGTTTGGACAGTATTGGACAAAACCTTTGGCAAGCTCAATGAGGATCATAATAGTACTTTGGAGATTACAGCCAGCACCACAAGATTTCTTCACTCAAAATACTCAGCCTCTACTCTCTCTAATGAAGTTGTTCAAGATGAAGATGAAGCAGAATCTTCTACACATTCAATTCGAATTGAAGAAAGTCTCCATGAAGTGACTCCTTCTCCTGATGCTCCGGAAGTTCATGAGATCTCTGATATCTCATCTTTTCATATTGCTGAAATAGAAGAATACATTCAAATCTCTGATATTGAAGAAAAATACTGCTGCACTTCCATGCAAACATTCACTGGTGATTTTCCTTTGAATTCTGTGCAAAATTTACCAGTAATTGCTTCCGAAAGTGAGGAGAAATTTGATTTTTCTTCCTCTAATGTTGCTGCTGGTGTGAAAATATGTAATAACTTGGATATTTTGGAAAAAATATCAGATTATAAGAGTGACACATTCACTCCCCATGATCTATATCTTCCAGTAAAATCCTGTAGGATTGCATGCACAAAAATTCAGAATTTTGAAGAAGAAGAAAATTGTGCATCTACCATCTCGGTTGACCATAATTTTGGATCTGATATGAACCTTATTGGATCTGATATGATCTTATTTGGATCTGATCTGATATTGCTTGGTTCAAAATTTCAGGTTCATAAACATTTAGTACTGCTTGTAGCTGTTCTCATCAACGATGTGAAGAAACAAGTACCGCAAGTCTCCTACAAAACTGCTGCTGGGGATTTGATTTCATTTCATAGTTTTGGATCTGTTGTGAACTTATTTAGATCTGATTTAAATTCTGATCTGATATTATTTTGTTCATATTTTAAAATCCAAGAGCTTTCAGTCATGCTTGTAGCTGCTCTCACCAATTCCGATGTGAAAAATCAAGTACCACAATTCTTCTTCAATTTTGCTGCTGGCGATTTGGTGTTAGTTTCCTCTTATGAGGTTGCTGATATTTTATTTTGTGATTCATTAGCTATTTTAGAATCTATATCAAATTATGGAGCTCAAGCATTCGCTCTCTAGAGTCCTAGGGATTCTCTACCTTTGGTCGAAAGCTCATCTCCTCACAGAACTAGTAAAGAGGAAGACATTCTACATCCGCTTGGACACTTGCTCCTAAGATTTGGGGCTGATTTTACCACTCACAGCTTGCTGTTCAAGGCTGCAACATATCAGTTTCTTTATTGTTCCACACATGGTTCGAATCCTCAAGAACCTTTGCTCTCTCTTCAGATGATTTCAGTTGCTCTACATGGGTCCAGTTTTCACCGTGCAGCTGTTTATATTTCTGATTCAGTTGAGTGCATTTTTCTTCTTCCAAAGTGGAAGATTCCTCCATACATATTCATTTAGTTTGGATTCAGAGGTTCACATGCATAGTCTCAGGATGTTGCTGCATAGAAGAACCAATTCCTGATTTACTGCTTAGTCTGAGGGGGGGTATTTTTCCCATGAGGTTTTCCCTGTTTCCTTGGTTATATTAAGCAGTTACTTTATTGTACAGGGTGACCTATGGCCTTTGTTTCCAGGGCCCTAGCATTTTTATGCATATATGTTTTCTAACTCTTCCTGAGTATAGCTTAAGGGGGGGTGTTGGAGACATTTACCATCATACACACTCTTTTGGTCAAATTGGCCTAGTTAAACCACTATCCTAAGTTTAATTGACATCAGTGGAGCATTAATTGCCATCGTCCCAGTCACACCCATGCCTACCTATAGTCAAGGAGGCTAACTAGAGCACTCCAGGGGTGATCTGTGTGACATTAATGCACCTAATTGCTAACTGGTAGTTACAATCAGTTCAACAAGTCAGTTACAGTCAGTTAAGGCACCTCCATTCATTAAATATATTATTTAATGATTATTTATTATTATTTAATGATTATTTATTATTATTTAATGAACTGGAGTCAACAAGGTGCCTCCACCAACTTCTGATGGTTAGTTCAGCTTCAGTTAACCTCATCAAGGTTCATTGGAGTCATGCAGTACTAGCACTTGATGGTTGGTTTGCTATGACATGTGTTTGATCTCCTTCAGTTGAGATTCAGTCATTTATTGCACTCTGACTTCAGTTAGGGTTTGGTGAGTCAATTAGGGTTTTGTTCAAGTGGTTAACTGAGTGAGATTGCATGGCAAAGAGTCAGTTAAGCTAGACTCACTCATTGAATTCGAATTGTCTCTTAGGTATTCGAATTCTTCATGGAGTTAAGCCATTGCTCAGCATGGAAATTGTAACCCTTTATTGTTTATAAAATATACAGAGAAGAATCCTATTTTTAGGTTCTGATTATTTTCAATTCATGAGTATTTGTTAATTATTCTTTGATGATTTTGATTACTAGTTCCTAGATCATGTGGAAGAATTAATACATAGGCCTCATCCCTCATGTTGTGCCATTTTATCTTCTCTGCAGCTGTATTGGGCTCTGCTTCTGTTGCCATAGTCACCCTGTAGAGGCCTTTCGCTCTCAACAGTATCTCCATCTTTGCTTTCCATTCAAAGAAATTGAAGAGAGTCAAGATGATCTTCTGAGATTGATCCATAGCTTAGAAATCTGTCCCGGCTGTCAGTAGAAGGCTCCCAGTCACTGATGTCAAACCTGCAAAACAATTTTGAAGGAGAGAAATCAATATACAATGGCTCTGATACCATGTGGAAATTGAACCCAGTGATATATTAATTTTACTCACAACAATTATCAATTGATCATGCAAAATCACTCACAAAAGAGACTGAAATTGGAGCTGAACAATAAACTGTATTAACTCAGTGTACAATAGCCAATCCTGTAACATAATAGGTTGCTGTATTAAATAATTACATAAGGGATTCGAATTCATGAGGATCAATTCGAATCTAGTCAAAAGCAGGCTTACCAAAAATAAACAAATCCCCCATAGGTGCAAAAAGCTGATCCCAAATCAGTCATGGAGCTCACGAATTGGAAAAAGCGCTTAGGCAAGCAAAAGAGTGATGGAATGACAACTCATACATGCTTTTCCAAGGAGAAAAGAGTGGAGGATGTAGAGGACAAAAAACTAGTTCACCTCACCTAGTCAAACTTTCCCAATTGCCTTAAAGCACTGAAAAAAGCAGGCAATAAAGCAGAAAAAATAGAAGGGCGCCTAGGAGGCCAGGAATAAAGCAGAATTGATTCCTTGAGGTTTCCCAAGTGCTACATGGGTCAAATTAGGAAAGTTGGGCCACTATGGATAGGTAATTGACAACTTGCATAAGGTGGGACACATGAACTAGGCAAATAAGACAAAAATAATTAAATTAATGTCTAAGGTGGTAAACTATGGGTTGATTATTCTAACAGTTGGTTTCCAATTTGTACATGGCCATGTGTTTCTGTCTCATAAATTTAAAGAGCTCACTAAACCATAGTTCCATGTCATAACTTTTCGACCCTATTTATAGCATGCAAATTGGTGTTCATGAAACCCTAGTTGGTTTCCAATTTGTACATGTCCATGTGTTTCTAGTTCCATCTCTTAACTTGTAAATTGCTCACTAAACCCTAGTTCCATCTCATTATTTTTCAACCCTAGTGATAGCATGAGAATTGGTGTTCATGAAAGCCTAGTTCGTTTCCAATTGTACATGGCCATGTGTTCCTAGTTCCGTCTCATAACTTGTAAAGAGCTCACTAAACCATAGTTCCATGTCATAACTTGTCAACCCTAGTGATAGCATGCAAATTGGTGTTCATGAAACGCTAATTGGTTTCCATTTTGTACAGGGCCATGTGTTTCTAGTTCCATCTCTTAACTTGTAAATTGCTCGCTAAACCCTAGTTCCATCTCATTATTTGTCAACCCTAGTGATAGCATGCAAATTGGTGTTCATGAAACCCTAGTTGGTTTCCAATTTGTACATGGCAATGTAATTAAATGTATATTAAACTAAAAACATCAAAAAATGTAAATTTCAACAACTTATAGATAACTCACCCGAGGTTGTACGTTCATGTTTATAGTGTCCATTATCCTCTGAATAATATTATCTCTATGAATGGTATCGGTCAATCACAGGTTTATTACATTGGGAATAAACTAAGGCTAAATAATTGAAATTGTGGTTCAAAATTCACTTTAAAGGTTAAATAATGCACCTGACAATGCACTCATACGAGTAGGCCATCTGGATCATCTCTGGTGCCGATGGTGTCCATCAATCTTTCGTGCTATGTATGAGGTAGCAAGTATTGTACATGTGACCTATTTTTTTGACCAAGTGTGTGCAACTTGATGTTTATACCAACTACTAGGTTGGTGAAGTGGTATACAATAGCTCCTGGTCTATAATCTCGATATACATACCCACCCTTCCTTTTCTGTTGTGCTGCAAGTGTCAAGTACTCCCCTTTTATAAACATTGAGCCAGTTCGGAATTCAATATTTTCATCATCTATAACAAGTTCGAGAATGGTTTGTTTCCCCTCTAAGCAACGTGCCAACCAATAGTCAGAACCCCATTCATTATTTTTTGGGGCAACCACTACATATATCTGACCTGTGAAAGGAAATAGGTCGAGTTAACAATACATTTTTTAAATAAGGTCTTGCATTTCTAATTTCTACATAAATTAAATTCTACATAGGTCGAGTAAACAATACATAAATGCATTTTCTAATTTAGGTACTACTCATGTACCTTCCTGTATGAGATCTGATATGTGATCATAGTCTGTAGAAATATGTGTTTGATCATCTTCCAAATGGTATATTTCATTAACCCCATTGAAATTGGTGCCAAGTGTCACTCGATCCCATGTATCAACGGTATCTGTATACTCACAATCATCCCATTCATCGATGCTATAGGAATTGCAAAAGCAAGCCTTCAATATTGTCCAAATTTGTAGGGCCAAGTTGTTTGAGCTTCTAATTGAATGAAACTGTCGAGTTCCATGCACTGTGTTCACCCGATGTTTTTGGGATCGGTCCACATTTGTCACCTCCCATAATATTCTTCGTACCAAGTGTTCCTTGTTGCTTGTTCTCCCATGACAGATGCACACCATTTCACTATAGATGCAGCATCTCGAAGGGGAGCACCTGTAAACTTCATCTCTTCCCTTCGAAGGGTAGTTTTAATGCATGCACCAGCACCATTGTGCTCTCCTTTTCCATGACCAGTTTCAAAGTAGTTCCATACATGTGGCACCTTGTATTTTATGTTCAACAAACACAACCATTCAAATACACATGCATTCTTGAACTGTCCAGCACAACCATCTGACCAAATGAAATGATGATAAAATGGTGTACCCATAGCTATCACATGATCATAGAATAATTTAAAGCAATGTTGCACGTAATGGATGTCATGGGTCTGATTGCCACTTATGTAGAAGTGACTTTCTTTCAGTATCATGTGTTTCTCTTCATTGCTATCTGGTCCATGTCGATACGTGATATGCACCATTATGCTCACCTGATCTGAGTGATAGCATTGACTTTGTATTTCATTTTGTGGTTGTAGGGTGTAATTTTCCGCAAAGTCAACCATTGATAGTATTGTTCCAAGAGGGAAGGTGTCCCGACATATTCTAAATTGCTCATCTTTCCACTGTGCCATATCGACATGTTGAATGTACTATTGGATCTTTCCACGAAACTCTGAAATAAAATCACATACTTGCACCCTGTGTAAAAAAATAAATAGTGTTATAAAACCACACAAAATAATGTGTACAGTGAATATTAATATGTCAATATTCAATAATTTACCTGTGAAGTCACCAATTTAATCTTCCTGCTTTCTTTCCCATCATGTAGCTGATATGTTTCATACTGATAGTTCTGCTTCTTGACAATTGCATTCCCAAATGCTTGATATTCACTTTCATGGATGCAATCAGACCATAATGATAGCCCACCACAATTGTTGCAAGAACCGTCTACACATTGTTTTAAGTAATGTGTCTGTCGATCTTGCCTCAGACACATTATGATATGGATTAAATCTCTGGATGACATTGGCGGTACTGTACTTGAGCATTCCTGCACATGGTTAAGTTGCAAAAAATGACGTATATGTGCAAATGTATGGTAATATAGGTCAAACTCTATGTGGTATCTACAGCAACAAGTGTTTCGGATGGTATTTATTCTAACATACCAAGGCTTGCATTTTTCAAAATATTTTTGCTCGAGCCTTAGCTCTACGTGGGCAACTTTAAACATCTAGAACAATTGAGTTTGTGTCATCTCAAGATAATGTTTAACATGAGGTTCATTGTTTCTAGAACCCATACAATGTTTTAACACATCCTTCAAGTTAGAAGAAGGCCTATTGTCATCGTGCCAAAACGTGTGCACTATTCCCTTCACCGCTTCGACTAACTTCATGTCTTTGCGGGGCAACCTACCGCTAAATTCCCATAATGTTTCCATTTCTCCCTCTACATCAAAGGTTGTCTCTTCTTACTGAATATTTTTTAAGTGTCTTTGGATGTAAAGGCACAATTTGTGATGTGCATTTAAGTAAACGACGTTGTCTTGTGGATCTACATACAA
>LPNX010310496.1:7490-39990 GCA_001517045.1 Pseudotsuga menziesii | reverse complement strand
ACAAAATGTTGATAAAAAAATATTCAGAAACACAGAACCTTACCATATTGTACAATATCGTGCTGAAAAGATGCATGAACAATTTCTAGAAAAAGAATTAGTGGCAACACAAGCTTAAATTTTGAGGTGTTTGTTAGTCTCTAAGAAGTTGAGGGAAGCTTGGTCATTATTGGGTATTCAAAAGAAGACAAAAGATTCAAAGATGAAGCAAAATGTGTTCGAAAATATAGCCGATACAATAAAAACTATTGGAAAATCCATAAAGAAAGATACTAGTGTTGCATGTAGAATAATACAAACATCGATCATTTCATCTAGTACTAGAAAAAAACATTTGACAACACAGATCACAAAGGTTATTGGAACTTCGCGGAAAACATTGTGCAAATATAACAAAGTTTCGATTACAAATAGATGCAAATGATGAGCTTGCTTGTTGGGCAGTTATTTCTAGATAACCCTATAAAGATAGGGTTGGTGAAAGTGTTAAAGTTGTGATTCATGAATATTGGGTGGCAAATTCTCATGTTTCATCAAATGCAAGGGATGTGATATGATAAAGAATATCTCGAAATCAGTATGAAATCCATCCAAAACATATATTGGAGATGAATTAAATAAAATTGTTCAATAAAATTAAAGATGGACACAGAGAATTGAATTTGTCAATCAATACATTTGTACAACAAAAGCAATGGTATGTTAGACCAATCACTATTCATGACACATGTTGTTGTCGCTATCATGTTGAGTTTGAATTATATTATGACACATTCCTTCAGTTTGGTAAAACATTTTGGCCGAATTCACCTCCTTCCACAATTCGTGTTTTTATATCTGAAATTTTATGTGAAAGAGATAGTCACGAGATATTTTACAACAAAAGATGTGTTGGTGGAAACAAATGTGATCATTGTGGAAATCTAGCTTTATTCCACCATAAATATCATATTGATATTAATGACCAGTCATTGTCAAAAATAATAATTGATTCGAATAGATATGAATATGTCACTTATTCCCACAATTCTACAAGTTCTACAATGCTCTTTCGAAAAGGATAGATTTACAAGAAGATAAAATCAGTGTTACAGATTTTTTGAAAAAGTTTGAAAAATAAATTTATAAATACATCAAACATTGACATAGAGCATGCTGGTAAGACATGCAATTCAAACAATCACGTGATTTTTTTCCACGAAAATGTCATCATCTCATTTTTTCAGGTATTTCTTGTTTTTCGGGTAGTGGGGCCCGTAAAAAGTATGCCAAGTGGGTACTCGTTGGATGCAGAATTAAATTCTGCATCCAACAAGCTCTCCTGATCAAAATTTGAGTAAAAAATGGGGAGATATGTTGAAAATACAAACAAAAAAAGTAGTTTTTTTTATGATACCTATCCCCAAATTTATATTAAAAAGGTGTTTAAGACCTATACGGTATTTCAAATTTAAAGAAATCTCATTGGATAACACATAATAACATGGAATTCGAATTAGAGTTAAAGGATCAATTTTGAGTTGAAATTTCCTCTAATGATTTACAAGAAGATAAAATCAGTGTTACAGATTTTTTGAAGAAGTTGAAAAATAAATTTATAAATACATCAAACATTGACATAGAGCACGCTGGCAAGACATGCAATTCAAACAATCACGCGATGTTTTTCCAGTAGGGACTATTTTTCTGTGGTTGATTTCGCATAGAATTACACATTTGAAGCACAAAAATAAATACAGAGTGAATATTACCATTCTGACCAAGTTTCTATATTTGTCCATGTTCTATATAGACATGCTCAACACAATGTTGATGATATAGAAAGCACGAAAGACAATCGACATGTGAATTAGAGGAAATTTCAACTCAAAATGGGCCTCCTAAAAAAAATTAATAAAATAATAGTTAAAACAACAAAATAATATTTATTAATTTTGGAGGAAGAAAAGAAAAAAACCACTTTTTGTTTGTATTTTCGACATATCTCCCCGTGTTTTTACTCAAATTTCGATAGGGAGAGTTCGTTGGATGCGAAATTTAATTCCGCATCCAACGAGTACCCACTCGGCATACTTTTGACGGACCCCGCTACCCCAAAAACAAAAAATACCTGAAAAAATGTGATGATGATGTCATCATCTCATTTTTTCAGGTTTTTTTTGTTTTTGGGGTAGCAGGGTCTGTCAAAAGTATGCCGAGTGGTTACTCATTGGATGCGGAATTAAATTCTGCATCCAACAAGCTCTCTTGATTGAAATTTGAGTGAAAACACGGGGAGATATGTCGAAAATACAAACAAAAAAAGTAGTTTTTTTATGATACCTATCCCCAAGTTTATATTAAAAAGGTGTTTAAGACCTATACGGTATTTCAAATTTAAAGCAATTTCATTGGATAACACATAATAACATGGAATTTGAATTAAAGTTAAAAGGCCCATTTTGAGTTGAAATTTCCTCTAATATGATTTACAAGAAGATAAAATCAGTGTTACAGATTTTTTGAAGAAGTTGAAAAATAAATTTATAATACATTAAACATTGAAATAGAGCATGCTAGCAAGACATGGAATTCAAACAATCACGTGATTTTTTTCCAGTAGGGACTATTTTTTCTATGGTTGATTTCGCAGAGAATTACACATTTGGAACACAAAAATAAATACAGAGTGAATATTATCATTTTGACCAAGTTTCTATATTTGTCCATGTTCTATATAGACATGCTCAACACAATGTTGGTGATATAGAAAGCATGAAAGACAATCGACATGTGATCAAGGAATATCATTTCTATATCAGTGATGACCACACACATGATACACATTATGTACAACGTTGTTTTGATATTATTTATGGTTCATTGAAAACACATGGAGTTGTAATGAATGAACATTGGATATGGTCAGATGAATGTGCAGAGAAATTTAAATCTTTACGATCATTCTTCTAGCTATGTCTCCTTCATAAAAAAAAATATTAAACATTGCTGGAATTTTTTTGAAACTGGTCATGGAAAAGGAGAGCACGATGGTGCAGGGGTGTGTGTAAAACGAGCACTTCGAAGGTATCAAATGAACCATTCCGCCGATCATTTTTTGTGTGCTGATCAAGTTTTTCAATGGTGTCTCATAAATCTTATCCATTATTGCAATCAACAATCAAAGGATGTGCGTAGGTATGAACTTTTTTTTCAAAACAGAATTATTCAACTTGGAATGACTTTAATATGTACATTTAGTAACATTTTACTCACATGTACATGTAAATTGTTTATGTTGGCTAGGGTTTTTTGGCATATTGGAATCCAAGATATAGACAGATCAATCCCATATGATGCTAGCACTATTCATAGAACTCGAGATTTACACTCAATCAAAACAAAAAACTTTCAAAATTTGTTTTCATTTTATAGTAGAAAGCTAACATGTTTTTTTCCTATTTGCATGGAGGACACATAATCAATAAACGATTGTGAAAAGATTAATGAAAATATGGAAACACAACGAAATTAATCTAAAAGGAAAAATGCCACTCGCAAGCTTTGAGGAGTTGGAATCATAAGACATTGCAATATCAACTGATAGTGATAGAATTTATGATGTTGTTAGAGAATGTAATTTTATGTATACTTTAATAAATTTGACAATTTTTATTTTAAAGATTTTTTACTTGAATAAAGTGACATTAACTTTAAATACTATCAACCTAATGTCATATGCTGCCAATATAGTCATTTGGTATGCACAGCTCGCATAAAGTTTATAGAAGTTAAATCAATAAAAAATTGAAAGCTAGAAGGTGGAAGATGTCAAAAGTTGATCATGAAAGAATAATTGAAGACGACATTCCTTTAAGATCTTATTTCAAAATTGAATCATGTTGAACATGATACATACTTTTTACATGAAGGACATCTTCATTGGTTTTATAATTGTGACACTCAAATAGAGTGATTATTGATGAGTTATAATCTAGATTGTTTTGATGATTTTTTCAGCACATTCCTTAAAAATGTGTTGTTCTTGAAATTATAATGTTCTGCACTTGAGTACATGTTATGAAATTGTCAAATCATGATATATGTTCCTCTTTGAAACTTAAATATGATATATTGTTAGATTATATTGTTGAACTTATGAACATGTAAAATTGATAATTTTTACTTAAATATGATAGATCAAGTTTTTACATTGTTGAGCTTATGTCCATCAAATTGAGGAAACTTATATGATAGTGTTCTTACATCGTTGAGCTTATGTACATCAAATTGAAGAAACTTATTTTATATTATTCTTAGATTGTTAAGTGTATGTATATCAAATTGATGTAAATTATATAATATATTGTTCTTAGATTGTTGAACATGTGTACATCAAATTGATTGATGAATTGTATCGAGTGGCTGTAACTTTGTACAGATATCATATATTATTCTACATATCTCATATATTATTCCACCTAAATGATTGAAAACATTCCTAACTAACATTCCTAAAGTGCATTTTATTGAACATTCCTAATGATTGAAAAAAAATCCTAAAATGCATTTTAATGAATATTCAACAGATATCATAGATTATTCCACCTAAATGATTGAAAACATTCCTAACTAACATTCCCAAAGTGCATTTTAATGAACATTTCTAATAATTGGAAACATTCCTAAAGTGCATTTTATTGAATATTCTACAGATATCATATATTATTCCACCTAAATGATTGAAAAAATTCCCAACTAACATTCTAAAAGTGCATTTTATTGAACATTCCTAATGATTGAAAACATTCCTAAAGTTCATTTTAATGAATATTCAACAGTTATCATATATTATTCCATTTAAATTATTGAAAACATTTCTAACTAACATTCCTAAAGTGCATTTTATTGAACATTCCTTATGATTGAAAACATTCATAAAGTGCATTTTAATGAATACAGATATCATATCATTATTCAACCTAAATGATTGAAAACATTCCTAACTAACATTCCTAAAGTGAATTTGATTGAACATTCCTAATGATTGAAAAAATTCATAAAATGCATTTTATTGAATATTCAACAGATATCACAGATTATTCCACCTAAATGATTGAAAACATTCCTAACTAACATTCCCAAAGTGCATTTTATTGAACATTCCTAATAATTGGAAATATTCCTAAAGTGCATTTTATTGAATATTCTACAGATATCATATATTATTCCACCTAAATGATTGAAAACATTCCTAACTAACATTATAAAAGTGCATTTTATTGAACATTCCTAATGATTGAAAACATTCCTAAAGTGCATTTTAATGAATATTCAACAGATATCATATATTATTCCACTTAAATGATTGAAAACATTCATAACTAACATTCCTAAAGTGCATTTTATTGAACATTCCTTATGATTGAAAACATTCATAAAGTGCATTTTAATGAATACAGATATCATATCATTATTCCACCTAAATGATTGAAAAGATTCCTAATTAACATTCCTAAAGTGAATTTGATTGAACATTCCTAATGATTGAAAAAATTCCTAAAATTCATTTTAATGAATATTCAACAGATATCACATATTATTCCAGCTAAATGATTGAAAACATTCCTAACTAACATTCCCAAAGTGGATTTTATTAAACATTCCTAATAATTGGAAATATTCCTAAAGTGCATTTGATTGAATATTCTACATATATCATATATTATTCCACCTAAATGATTGAAAACATTCATAACTAGCATTCCAAAAGTACATTTTATTGAACATTCCTAATGATTGAAAACATTCATAAAGTGCATTTTAATGAATATTCAACAGATATCATATATTATTTCACCTAAATGATTGAAAACATTCCTAACTAACAATTCTAAAGTGAATTAGAGAAATGCGAAATAATTGAATAATGTCATATTGTGCAATGGCTAGGATCCTTCAATCTCGAGATCGACCATTCTTGAATTTGTATCCAAAATGTGAAAGACAATGTTCATTGTGCAAATGGTAACAAATTGCTCAAAGGATCTATGTGCACGGAATTTTGTTGTTATTATTGGGTGTGCAATTTTGAAGTGTTTGTAAAATTATATGATGAAGAACCAACTACATAATAGGGTAATATAACTCAAACTAGTATGTGTGGAATCCCTATATTGATTATGGTTACATATGTTATATGTTGATGGGTAGTGTGAAGCCATGAATGTTAGTTACATGAATGTCGGTAGATGAGATGGATAGGTAGCAGATGGTCGGGTTCACGCAGGCGCCTCTGCTCATCTAGGTGCTCAGTTAGGTATGGGAGTAATCCCATCGACAGATGAGTGGGACAGGTAGTAGATGGTCGTGTGATTGCACATGTACCTCTACTCGTTCAAGTTCTGAGCCAGGTATGGGAGTACTCCATCGGCATATGAGACAAACATGTAGTAGATGGTCGTGCACATGTGCACATCCAGGATGTCTATCCAGGAATGGAAGTATTCCATTGGCAGTAGAGACAGATAGGTAGATGAATATTCTCTCTCAGACATCCAGATAGAACTAATTCATAAATACAAGCTTTAGTACGTTTAGAGATGATGGAGATAGTATAAATGTACAGATGAAACCCAGATGATCATGATGTTGATGAAGAACGAAGAATACCTTCCTTGTTGAGAGGGAGTGTTGGATTTTGTGCAACTTCAGAATCTATTCTTATTTTCCTCCTTCAGGAGTTGAACTTGTTGTAATCATTCATCTAAACCCTAGAAAGAACAATGTAATCCTTGGGGTGAAAAGCCAACAATAAAAGAATAAAATAAAATTATGAAATATAAAATTATTATTGCACCCCCAAGTGAATTCGGCCCCAATTAATTTTTGGGTTGGAAAATAGTATAAATAGGAGGTTACCCTCCTCATTATTATACATAACAGCAGCGCAGCAGCACAAGTGATGTGCACAGTTTCTAGTAGAAGTGCAACTACACAATAGCTCAGAAGAAGACTGTTTTTCAGGGTTTCATCTTTGGAAATCATTTCCATATTTTTCTTTTCTTTCTTCATTGTACGTTGATCTTAGAATTATTATCTCTAGACGAAGGTTGTTGGGTTTTCTCCCAATTGGGTTTCCCAAGTGAAAAATACTTGTGTTATTGTCCTATGCTTTGTCTATCTTCTAGTGATCCTATTGATAAATGAAATTAAGATATACTGCTATAATATTTATGAAAATCTAACAGGAAGTAGTCATCAAATAGTAAGTGTGTCTTTTATTCCATCTTATGTGTAAGTACAAAAAAATATAACACATTGTCTTATTGACTTCTTGTTAATACCCCCATTTTTTATGGGGATGGTGATCCTAAAAAGCATTGGTTTGTTTGTGAAGCCCTGTGGAAAGCTAACTTAATTGATGATGAAAAACAACAAGTTAACTAGTTTGCAGGAGGACTTCGAAATAGAGCAGTAACATGATATATGAACTTTCTAGAAGAAGGTCCCAAGACAACGAAACATATAAAAGATATTTTTTTAGAATTGTTCAATACTGATGATACAAACACATAGTGGGACACAAGCTAAAGTAAATCTAACAAAGAATAGGATAATCTGTCATAGGGAATGATAGAATATTTAAAGATAATCTGAGCCAGATGCCTTCTAAATTGGATCTTGCATTGGTAATATATTTTTTTGTTGATGGACTTTAACAAATAATTAAGACACCAATAATAATGAACAAATATACAGTATATGAAGATGTCTTGAAGAAATCATTATGGGTTGAATCAAACATAGACTATATGACTAGTTCAGTGGACAGTCGACTAGAAGAATAAATCAAGAACATACAAAGATCATTGCAACATCTAACATTGCAACAAAATGATTTATGGTGCTCTACATGCTCAATAGAAGGACATACCAAAGATAATTTCTCATATGATGGAGGAAGGAGATATAAAAAAATACATATCAGCGGGAATTAAACTAAAGTGAAGAAACCCCGCGTACATTCCCTGAAGAAAGAAAACCATATAACTTTCAAAACATGTAAACGACTTACTTCTGTGATATATGCGAGAGATTTGAACCCCATTCAACTACAAAATTCCCATACAATGTCGACAATGTCAAGACAAAGTGGTGTGGAATTTTTTGAACAACCCAACACTCCACAACGGAATGCATTGAGAATATAAAGGTTGTATCTAGGTACCACGCTGTATACGAGATGAAAACAACCGAGTAGAGATATCTAGACAATCACAACAATGATTGAAAAAATAATAACAACAACCAATGGGGTGGATACAACAATCGAGGATATCGACCACTTGGACGCAGTAAATCACAATGTTTTGTATGTTACAAAGAGGACCATTTAAGCCCTGATTTTACATCGAAAGACATAATAGACTTGAAATTCTGTACAAAATGTGGCGTTGGGGAGTTTAGTTTAGAAGAATAACCCATAATGCTTGATTTACTTAATAAAAGAAGAAATTTTAAATTATTGTCATGTGTTCCCAAAAATGATGAATCTATTACTAAAAATATACAAATTATTACTAGACAAGGCACAAAAATTGGAGGATATAATGCTCAAATTGAAAAAATACAAAGAAAGCAAGAAGATTATCCTAATCGGTGGAAGGAGAAGCAAATGTTTAATAATGCATCAGCTGTGTTCCCCTAACTTGCATCTGAAGAAATTAACAAAGAAAATATAAATAAAACACTTAATGAGTTGTTTCACTTATTAACTAAAGAAGAAGGTATTGCACAGTTAATAGACTTAATGCAATCTATCATAAATAACCCCAGAAGCAATAAAACTGCTAAAAATCTGTGCGCACTAAACCAAATAGATAAAACTCACATTGACCCTCTCGTTGACCTAGAATTCGAAGGGTTTTGTATTAAACAAGTTGTCCTCGATTTTCGTTCACAAGTCAATATAATTACAAGATTGACGTGGGAAAACATTGGTCAACCTTGACTATCTGAATCAGCCATTTATCTCAAGCTAGCATATCAAGGCTTAATTGAACCTATCAGAGTGTGGAAACTGTTAAAACCTCAAACATGGGGATCGATACAACTATCGATTTTTAAATTATTGACCCTCAGGAAGGATCCAAATCTTTCCCTACATTAGTTCTAGTCAATAGTGAGGACACAAAATGACAGCATCCATCTCCTTAGAAAAAGACAGAGAATTAAGCTAAAAGGAGAAGGAAAGAAAGTCATTGAACCAATCAATCCATCTCAAGAGAAACCTTAGGAAAAACGAGATGACACCAACGAAAACATCCGACGACTATATAAAATAGTCTAGAATAATGAAGATATTGTCGAACCTAACAACTATAGATAACTCCACTCAGGAAGGATCATGTCAGTCATATATAATTCTGATTCTGAAATCGATGATTGGCAAATGGAAAATTACAAAGCACAAACATGAGAATGTTGGTCAGACGAAGTTATAACCAGAAAAAGAATACAAAAATGCTTTACCATATCTATCATCCCTAAAATCTTCGAGAAAAAAATAAGATAATAACCAACGATTAACCCCAACGAAAAAAAAGTCGACAAGTATTCCACCATTGAGGTAGAAGGATCAAGAACCACCAGTTGCACATATCGAGGAAGTATCCAAAAACGTTGGCAAAAAAGGATGACTACAAATTCTAGTCAAAAGATGGTGGAATACACACTAGTCTTGCCTACATACTTGGACTACCGCTTTAACAAATTTTATTGAACAATTTGTAGGAAATAAACTCACAACACAACTACAAATACCAAAATTCCTTCAAGGACAAGATCCAACCAAACACGTTGATACATGTGAAAAAGAATGGAAAAGGGCATATTGAGATCAATGACTATATCCTCACTTATTCATAAATACACTAGAAGATATACCTAATAAATGGTATAATATGGAGGAAGCCATAGGAGAAAAAAATATTTGGCAAGAACTAAAAGAGAATTTTATTAAGGATTTTTCATTCTCCTCTGAAGAAGAATCTACTAAAGAAGCAGTTGAGGAACTAAAAAGTTTATACATTTGAAAGATAATATACTAATGATGTTTACCAAATGACCACAGTCGACATGTAATAACATACCGACTAAAAATATACAACAATCGACTTGAATAGAACTGGAGAATGACAAAACTATTGGTAAAATTTCTAGTTGAAAAAAGAACCACCCAATATTTGCAAAAACTTTAAAGACTGTAATGAAAGTTACCTCCGAGCAAAAATCATAACCATAAAGGCTAACATCCAATGGTTTCCCTCAAACATTTACAAACTTTAAAGAAGGTAGTTGACCTATCAACAAAACAAAAGCCCTATAATGGATGGACACACAAATTAAAATAAAAGAAGTCGATATCTCTAATGATGATCGATCATAAATGGTTAAAATTGGAGAATACTGGTCAAAACACCAAATAACATAACTAACTAATTTATTAAAATAATAGAAAGATGTATTTGCAAGGGACTATAATACAACAATGTATCAATGAAGTTCATCTATATTAAATCATATATAAATACATTTCAACCATAAAAACTAATGATAAGAAAATCTCGAAACATAGAAGGTGTTTACTAAGTTACGATTCAAATCTGCATTCCGAAGTTAATTTTAAACCACAACTAACTAAATGATTATATGAAATGACATCCAATCATAATAATTTTTTAAGAGTAAATAACCTTTATTAATAAAATTATCTTTTAGAATAACAAAATATTTTATTAGAACATAAAACGTTTAAATAAAATATCATCGAGTTAGATAATAGTTTAGACGCTGACTTTGTAAGGAAAATTTAATTTATTCTTTTATCAACGCAATAGTGCAATGGTTTGATTGGACAATCTTTTCGAGGGAATAATGGACACTAGAGCTAGTGAACCAGATGGTCTTTAGTTGGAATATTTTTCGAATGACTCGACAAAAGGCATATAAGGGGATTCGGGAACCATGAACCAAATCACCAAAGAGCATAAGTTGGTTATAAAGCGAATTTTTTGTTAGATCTCTAGTCATCGCCATCGCCATCGCATGTTGGAAAAAAGGCATTTTGTCTCAACACTATTTCCTATTAGAATGAATGTAGGGTGGTAAGATCTCTTGTTAAGGTGGCAAAGGAGTTAACCATAACATACACCTGTAAAAAAATGAGGGCACTTTCAATCATGCTATCCTAAAGAACTCTTTGTTCTTCACAACACAATGCAATAATACACATTTTTTTAATCTAGGGCTTTTGAGGTTAGGGTCGACGAAACCCTATGAGAAATTTTGAGAAGGTATGGAAACTTAGAGGTAGTGTGTTTGGTGGCAGGTTTTTTGCATTCATAGAACCTTGTCGAGGGGTGAGTGGAAGTTCATAAAGGATTGGAGAAGCAGGTGATTTATCCATGTAGAAGGAACAAACATATATGATCATAAATTATAATGGTGGTAGGGAAAGACATTTGGGTGGAGGAAATTTTAGAATATTTGGGCAAAATTTTGGTTTAAAAGTTCTTGGGAACTAATTGTCAAAGAAATTCTAGAAGAATGGGTGATTTGGAGATGGAAATTTGTTCTAGATTATGTATCGAATTATCATCTTTTTGCAAGTGGTTGGATTTGTTTTATGTTAATATCGGAGGAAGGTATAAATATGATCCTCCAACCTTGGCATCCCTATTTCAATGTCACATTTGAAGTTGTCATAGTGCTTCCATCTAGGCCAAATTTCAAAATTTACCCATGGAGTTTTGGTCTAAGGAAGGAATCTAGGTTCTAGGCAAAAAACTAGGAAAAACTATAAAAGTGGACCTATCCTTCAAAGAGGATTGTCAATGGATTATGTCCTGAGCTATGGTTGAAATTGATATCAAGAAAGTTTATTTGAAGATATGGTAATAATTAATGGTGATAAGTGATGCAAGGGCATCTATGCCCAATTTGAACAGTCGAAGATAGACAAGTGGAGTGCCTAGAGGATAGTCAATGACCTCCATCTTATGGGTAGACAATCGATAGGAGAAGTGGAGCGGTCGACATGGCAAATGGTCGATGGAAGGCCCAACGAGGAAGCCATGAATACTGACAAAGGAATAGTCGACGAGTAATGATGAGATAGAAAAAGGGTCTGAAAAGAGCAAGCCAAAGTCGATAAGTCATTTTTTGACTAGACATCCAGAAACCCAAGAAAACCTGAGCGACGAGGTAGTTGGAGTAGTTGTGGAGCAGTTATGGCGGTTGTCGAAGAATGCCAAGTGGCGAAGCCTACGAAAGAGAACCAGAAGGTGTATTTAATGCATCCATGTTGGTTCCTAGGGGGAAAAGAAGCTTCTTAAGGACAAAATCAAGGACTGTGCAATCCAGAGTAGCTGTATATTTCTGAGCGAGCTCAAAAGAAGGGGTTCTTTTGTTGTTGTTGTGGTTGCACATAGACTATTGAGACCATGGGAAAAGTGTAGAGAGAAGAGCCGAGGGAATTTCAAGCATATGTGTGTTGTGGAGTCTGCATATGTTGCAGGGAGTGAGTGTGAGTAGCATCGAGGATGTGATATTCCCTCTTGCATGGTTGTGTGTTGGAGTAGTCGATGATCATTCCGACTGACTCTTATAACCTACTTTGTAATCATTTTCTCATTGTAAAGAGATTTGCTCATTTAGTTTGAGATCCATACTTCTTAGCATATCGACAAAACACAGTATTTGGATTATTTCATCAAAGAAGGATATTTGTTTAAAGGACATCATTTATCTATCCCGAGAGGATCAATACAAGGGAATCTGATCAAGGAATTGTACAGTGGAGGATAAGGAGGACATTTCGGCATCAACAAGACCATAGATTTGGTTGTGGAGAAGTACTACTGGCCAAGAATGTTGACGGATGTGAAGAAATGGGTTCAAAAATGTCGAGTATCTCAGCTTGCTAAAGGAGGAAGTCGAAATACAGGACTATATACGCCATTACCCATGCCAACTGTACCACGGGAATACATTAACATGGATTTTTTGTTGGGATTACCAAGAACACAACAAATGAAGGAATCCATACTTGTTGTAGTCGATAGATATTCAAAATGGAAGAATTTATTCCATGTCGAAAGACAAGTGATGTCATGGGGATTGTTGTATTGTTCTTCAAGGAGATTATGAGATTGCATGGGTTTCCGAAGAGCGTCACTTTGGATAGAGATACCAAGTTCATGGGGCATTTCTGGAGAACCCTGTGGAAGAAGCTTAACATGAAGTTACAATTTAGTTTTGCATATCATCTGGAGACTGATGTGTAGATTGAAGTCATGTACAAAAGATTAGAGAATTTTTTGAGGTGTTCGACTGTTGACCGACCTAAGCAGCGGAAAAATTTCTTGCTGCAGGAAGAATTCACATACAATAATTCAGTAAATCGGTCGATAGGGATGAGTCCATTCTAGATATTGTAGGGGAGAAGTCCACATGGAGTGACAAATTTAGTCGACATGCTGACATGTATGAATAAAAGTGCAGATGGATAATCATTTTCCGACCACATGAAGGAAGTGAACGATCGAGTGATAAAGCAACTTGAGAAGAGTAATGCATCATACAAATTGAGGGTCGACAGGAAGAGACGACTGTAACTATGTGTAGAAGGCGACTTAGTGTATGCACACTTGAGGAAGGAGAGGTTCCCACAAGGAACATATTATAAGCTGAAGTTGAAGAATATCGGTCCATATATAATTCTTCAGAAGATATCGGACAATGTATATGTGCATGACTTACCTGAAGGTCTGAGCATATCGCCAATATTCAATGTTTTTGAACTATCCAAGTCTGAAGAAGGGTCAACATCTGACAAAAAAGAGATTGTCGACTTGTTGAAGTAGATGCCAATTAAGTCGAGGGAGGAAGTTGCATAACTACTCAACGAGTGAGAAGTCGGGAAGACTAGGATTCATAAGAAGAAATAATACTTGGTTTGATGGGTGAACAAGGACTTAGAAGAGGCAATATAGATTTCGGAAGAGGATCTCAATTGACTGCAGAGTCATGAGCAAACTTCTTATAAATCCAAAGAGGTTGACGTAAGGGAATCTAAGCTCAATCTGAACAGTCAAAGATAGACAAGTGGAGTGCCCAGAGGATATTCAACGACCTCCGTCTTATGGGAAGATAATCGACAGGAGAAGTGGAGTGGTTGATACGAAAAATGGATGACAAAGAGAATTCGAAGGTTTCGAACAGGGAATTGGTCAATGATCGATTGAAGGCCCAACAAGGAAGCTAGGAATATCGATTAAGGAATAGTCAATGAGTAATGACGAGATAGCAAAAGGGTCGAAAAAGGGAAATCCAACATCGATGAGTCATCAACCAACCAGACATCCATAAACCAAAGAAAAGTCGATCGACGAGGTAGCTGGAGTAGTTGCAAAGCAGTTATGGTGGTTGTTGGAGAATGATAGGTGGCGAAGCTTGCGAAAGAAAACTAGAGGGTGTATTTAATGCATCGATGGTGGTGCCTAGGGGCTATATAATATTATAAAGGATGAAATTGAGGGTTGTGCAATCCAAATCAGTTATAAATACCTGAGCGAGTCTAGAAGAAGGGGTTCTTCTGTTGTTGTTGTGGTTGCACAGAGATTGTTGTGACTCTGGTAAAAGTGCTGAGAGAAGCGTTGAGGGCATTTCGAGCAGATGTGTTTATGGAGTCCACATATGCTGGAGGGAGGAAGTGTGAGTAGTATTGAGGACATGATATTCCCCCTTGCATGGTTATCTATTGGAGTGGTAAATGATCATTCCAACTGACTCTTATACCTACTTTGTAATTTCTCATTGTAAAGAGATTTGTTTATTTAATTGAAATCCATAATTCTTGGCATATCTGTGTTTTGTGTGTGTTGGTTATTGCCTTCGTTGTGTAACTTTAAACAACAGGCGGTCTGACAAACCCTGCTTGCACCAATAAGGTTTTCCTTCATATCCTAGACTACTCAAATGCAACCTTCAGGTATATTAGATGCCATTTTGATGGCACCTTTCCTGGGTATGTGTAGAACCTTTCCAAAAATTTATATTGCAAAAAAACTCTATTGATCTTGGTTGAGGATAAACAAAGTGAAAAATTATGAAATTATTGAGTTGGGAGAAAGGTGGTGAGAATGAGGTACATTCTAGGTTTATTCTTTCTCTTCTAGTGGGAGAGTTCCCATACCCCAGGATCTTCAGTGTCTTACACAAAAGTGTGAAGATGATAGACCATTTTGAAAAGGACCCCTTGGGGGAGGTTGATAGTATTTTTAGGGTCAATCGCATGGTTTCTCCCTCGATGGACAACACATAGAAGTTAGAAGCTTAACCTCCCTCCCACCCACATCCCCCCCCCCTCCACTTCCATGGTTATCAAGAAAGGTAAGTCTCATGTTTTCTTAAACCCTTCTTGTGTATTTTTATATATAAAGATTATGATTTTTTACCTACTTCGACCAAGGGCTAAAAAGGGTCTATGGGTCCTTACAAAATTAAAAGGAATGGTAGGATTAGTGTAGGGGAAGTGTTGTTGGAAACACCAAGGAATTAGAAAGATCAAAGAGATAATTATTCTAAGAAGAGGTGGTATCGATAGACACCATTTCAACACTTAAGCACAACATATCAAAATCGACAATGCATCAAAATGAATTTTTCACATTTGAAAATTACAAACATATTATTGTCGACCGATAATGTTTTAATTTTATAGATCCAAGGTGTAACCAAATCCCTTGAAGTGAGGAAGAATATGTCCATGTACTTTAGTCATAGCACATAATGACCTTCTCATTTTTTTCCTTGTTTGTGCATTAGTTGATGGTTATATTATAATAGTATGACCAGTTAATTAATTAGTTGAATCCTTTTTCAGTCGGTTTGTTTGACTAGTTGAGAGCCTATTTATCTCAACATTTGACCAACTAGTTGACCAATCACTTGACTCTTCTATTCAACTATGGACGATCAGTGGTTTGTCTCTAGAAGATCTAAATATGTGATTACCTATCAAGGCCTATTGTTCTAACACCACCCCATCAACACAATGCTCTAGATATCTAAGAGATAAAATTACTTTCGTACATCCCCCCCCATAATTGTAGGTTCTTGAAGCTCAAGTATAACCCAAATTTTGACAAACTTATCTTTTGGTAAAGAGTTCATAAAGAAATCAACAATTTGGTCATCTATTCTATAATAGAAAATCTTGGACTAATTGTCTCAAGTAGTGAGCATGCATTTCTATGTGCTTGATCTTGTTATGTGCAATAAGATTGTTAACAACTTGTTTTTCATTCTAGCTATCACAAAAGATTACAGTCGTTAAATCGATTGAAAAAACAATCTCTTACAAGACTTATTGAATCCTTAGCACTTATGTGCTAACATTATCTACACCAAGATATTCAACTTTTGTCATTAAAAGAGAGATTGTCCTCTGCTTCTTGCATGACCATACCAAGGGTCCTAAACTAAGGTGAAACATATATCAAGATGTTGACTTTTTGTCATCATCATCCCTGGCCTAATTTGACTTGATGTAATTTGTCATCATCATCCTTGGCGAAGGCATTTTTAACATCGGGGCCGCGGTGATTTATAAAAACATCAAAATGCCTCGATATAGAACAAGTCACTGAGGAGGAAGGGGCGATTATGCACTGAGCCATTGGTATTTAGAAGAATGGTATTTTCTTTTGTCGTTGAGTAAATCAGCTTTTGGGTAGTGTAGTTTCCTAAATACCAAGTTGCACCCCACTCTCTGAGTAGGACTAATCAATTGTCATGTTTTTTAATAACGGTGACTAGGTGTCATAATTTTATTCGAAATCAATAAAGTTGTTCACCTTGGTTTTGAATTTGCAATCTTGCCAAATCTCGAAACATAGATAGTGTTTAGGAAGTTATGCTTCAAATCTGCATTCCGAAGTTAATTTTAAACCACAACTAACTTAATGATTATATGAAATCACATTCCCATCATAATAATTTTTTATTTTTTAAGAGTAAAAAACCTTTATTAATAAATTATCTTTTATAATAAAACATGTTTTATTAGAATCTAGAAAACGTTTAAATAAAATATCATCGAGTTAGATAATAATTCACAAGCTCACTTGGTAAGGAAAAATTAATTTGTTCTTTTATCCACGCAATAGTGCATTGGTTTGACTAGAGAATATTTTCGAGGGAAGAATGGAAACCATAGCTTTTGCAGTGAGCTATTTGTATTTAGAAGAATGGATTACCAAATAAAAACCAGTGCTGCGTGGTAGCTATAGCTGCCGAATAAGATAGTGTGGTAAAGAGTATGTTGTTGAGAATGAATCAAAATCTTACTTACGTGGTTAGTATGATGAATACCAGTTCAAGAAGTAAGGAGTGAACCACAAATGTGAAGCAAACCACTGCTGCTACTGTCATGTAAGAGTTTTTGTTAAATCTTCATTAAAAATCATTTGCTTAAATTCTTCAAATCAAATAAGAATTTTGTCCAAATTATTGAATTTATGTTAACTAATATTTTAATAAGGAACTTAACATATTCACATCACTAATTTTTACATCCTCTTTTTTGGAAAAGGTTTACCACATAACCTTGCACAACTCCACCGCGAACCAAAGGGCATTCCTTTGCATGGTGCCTTTATGTTTTACAATTAGTGCACCATATCTGCTTCCTTCCAACCTTGGTATTGGTAAGCTCTTGGATGGTTCCTTCCTGGTGCATTACCCCTTCCTATTGCATTACCCTTTCCTTTTGCATTACCTCTGCATGGACGAACGAAATCGTGTTTCTCCTCTTCCTGCTGCATTACCTCTGCCATGTTGCATTGTTCAGGGAGAACTGCACCCCCACTTTGTGGAGCATGCCTAGCTTTCCTTTTCTACCTACCTGTCATGGAAATTCCTTAATACATGAAGATTGGCACGTTTCCCATTACTTGAATAGACTGTTTATTTTACATCTTCCCTTGGCTACACTCTGATTGTCCAAATCTCGGCTATAATTGAAATTATTAATGTTTGACAAAGGTTGCATTTCTGTTATGGCCTATATTTTTGGAAATATAAACCATGTTTCTTGGTTATAATATTGTCTTGGTTATCTCAGTATGGATTCCATATGCATGGGTCTTGGTTCATCATAAAATCCCATGTAACAAGTCAAAACCCTGTCAAGTTGGCATCTTTTGATTGGTCACAAAAGTTTATTTTCATAGGGTTTGAGTTAAAGACTCTTTAGGTTTTTTTTATTCGCCATTAGGACATACCGTGGGATATATTTTTGAAGCTAACGATTAAACATATATATTTACAAAACAAACTTTGTAGATAAACTATTTAACATATATATATATATATATATATATATATATTATGTCGATAGGTGTATATATGTTAAAATTTTGGGGTGGACTACCATCTATGCTTTTTCATCTACCGACTAGAATGAGACAAGTGTAATGTCCAGATTGATTCTATGGGCGTCGTCCAAGATTAAACAAGAATGAGACAAGTGTACTGTCCAGATTGATTCTATATTGGTAGTCCAAAACTAATAATTAATAATTTCAAAAAAAAAAATCTTAATTAACATCCCATAAGTAGAGTTCATGATAGTTGGAAAAATTAAACTTCAACTTCAACTATTAATTAACATCCCATAAGTAGAGTTCATGATAGTTGGAAAAATTAAACTTCAACTTCAACTATTAAATTATTAGATATAACTATGAGCTTAACTCCATTGGCCATACAACTATTATCTAAAATTACTCCAATCATGACTTCTACTTGAAGTCATTTATTAACTTTTAATACAACTATCATCTTAAATTACTCCAATCATGACTTCTACTTGAAGTCATTTATTAACTTTTAAATTAATTATTAGATAAAACTATTAGCTTAACTCTCATGATTCTACAACCATTAGCTTAACTTCAACTCTAATCAGAGTTATATTGGATAACTATTAGCTTAACTATTAGATACATCAATTAGCTTAAGTCCAATGATTCTACAACTATTAGCTTAACTTCAACTCTAATAGACCTTATATTGGATAACTATTAGATTAACTATTAGATAACTATTAGGTTAACTTCAATAGTGATACTTGGAAACATTAAAGTTCGACTTCAACTATTAAAATATTAGATACAACTATGAGCTTAACTCCATTAACCATACAACTATTAACTTAACTTACTCCTATCATGACTTTTACTTGAAGTCATATATTAACTTTTAAATTAATTATTAGATACAACTATTAGCTTGAGATTCTACAACTATTAGCTTAACTTCAAGTCTAATCACAGTTATATTGGATAACTATTAGCTTAGCTATTAGATACATCAATTAGCTTAAGTCCAATGATTCTCCAACTATTAGCTTAACTTCAACTCTAATAGTCATTATATTCGATAACTATTAGGTTAACTATTAAGTTAAGTCTAATAGTGATAAAACCATTAAATTAAATTTAGATAAACGTGGTAATTAAAACATGGTTATAAAAAAACTATTAGATGCATGTGTAGTTGTATTCCAATGACTCATCTTTTAGCGTTAGAAGTAGACCTTCATTGCAGTGGAACCATGCACCCCCCAATAAGCTACTTTCCATTTTGCAGCTTAGCATCATGAGAACAATGAGTTAAGTAATGTGCTAGGAGAGTGATGCAATTTATAAATATGAATAAGAAGGGGTGAGGGTTCTCAATTTTTGTTTCATCATGATTAGGTGGGTGAAGGAACTAGTGGTGGACTGAAAGCCATCAAACCAAGTAGTGGGAGCTAAGCTAATCTGGGGTTTCCACATAGCTTTGTCTTTGATATCCATTACTATGGATATCAAGAACAGATTTTGACACCACCAGGGAAGAATGTTTGATTGTGCTTTTCGTAATATATATACTTTGTGTTTTCGTAATATGTAGAAAGAGTGAAGATATCATTGTTCAATGCATGTATTGATGTAACCTGTAAAATCCCAATTACTGAAATAACTGAAATCATTTTAATGCTTTGTGTCATTATTTATTTGATTACAGAGCATGTTGATCGCAGAGTTGTTGATCACTATGAATTCATTTCTTCACAAATTGTTCACTTGGTATTGGTCAGAGCTTTCTACGTTTGGTTATTCCATACTTGCAGGATTATTGTGATCGTTTATGTTGATTTGACCAAGTGCAATGCAAAATCCTAGACACCACATTATATTTGGTCTATAAACGGAACGGATGGATCGGGGACAGAGCAACGGCCCGCCATTTTGGAAAGGCAAGAAGGTTGCTCGACCATGGCAGATAAAACGTGGATGGGCTACCTATATTCACGTATACGTAGATCGAAATGATCAATAGGGGTGTTGATGGTAAACCCAACCATGGTTATTGGAAAACGAGCTTATGAGATTGAGATGCCAGAGCTTTTTTCAGAGGAAAAAATATCAGTCTTTGTTATTCATAGGAATCAAAAGACATATTATACATATACCCTCTTTCTTGATAGAAAGGAACAATATGGAGCCAATTAGCACATAGACATACAATGATCATGCCTACAAAAACATCCAGCCAGTAGAAAAACATAAAAAGTCTGATCATAGCAGACTTTTCTCATCATTCATGATATATCAAGTCAGAAAATGCTATGAATCGGAGGTGATCCCAAACAGACATTCCTGAGCAAAACTTGCTGGCTGAAAAAGTCTCATACATGACAGACAAAGCATAACAAATCAAATGTTGAAAAAACAAATGGGGTTCAGCAGCTAAAAAAACATAAATTGGCCATGTTCTATGACCATTCCATCCAATGATTCAAAGAAAGTTCCATATCCCATATCCAAATTCAGAGCCTGTTTGGAGAGGCCATCAGCCAGCATGTTATGCTCACGGTATATATGCTTGAAGATCACCGGAGGGACAAGATGGAGCATATTATTTATTTCATCACACCAATGCATCAGAGAAGGAATATCAAGGGTATAAAGTCCGTTGAGCCATGAAATAATAACCATAGAGTCACCAAAAATCAAGTGAATGGGAAGACCCATCATCCAACTCACTCTTAGAACAGCCCAGAACGCCAATAATTCCGCTCTTGTATTCGTGCTACATCCACAACCCAAAGAGAAACTGAAATAATGGTTATCATTTAGGTAGATCACAAAACCTGCACCTCCTAAATTCTCAGCAGCAGCCCCATAAAAAATCCACAAGGAAAGACCTTCTGTGGCTTAGGACCAATAATTCGGTTTTTATGAGATTTATGAGGAACTGGAAAAATATTTAGAAAACTCTCAATCCTGTAGATAAGAGGCTGAACTGAAGGTTTCCAATTCTCAAAGAGACATTTATTCTGAAGATTCCAAATACTCCAGAATGCAAAAAGGGGTAAATATCTAAAATCAGCATAACGCGCAGTAGTTGTGAACCAATGAACCGGAAGGGACGGGACTGAGTTGAAACAAGGCAAAGAGAACCCAAACAGAGCTGCATAGTAAGAGAAAATACTCACAGTGAAGGGGCAGAACAAGAAAAGATGTTGTATATCCTCAAAGCTTCTCTCACATAAAACGTAGTGACTCGGACCATGAAAACCACGAGATTGGAGCTGCTCCTAGGTAAGAATCCGGCCCTTATCCAATAGCCAAATGAAACATGCTATTTTTGTGGGGATATTCAGAGTCCAAAGAGAAACACTAACAGGATTTTGCACCTCTAAACTACTGTTCGAGGTGATACAATCGTAACCTTTGGCTGCAGTTAGAGGACCAACATAATTGCTATGTGACCATAGAAGTGTATCACGAAGATCCTTAAGTCGAATTTTGTTGTATTCCAGCCCTCTAACATAGTTATCCCAACAAAATTTCCAATCTCCACAAAGGTCAAGATCCTCAGCTGTAAACTAGTACCTTGAAGCAAAGGAAGTTTCATTTCTAGCTTGAGCTAGGGTACAGATCCCATAGTCTTCCAAATATGCTCTTAAATCACGTGGGAGAATAAAAGAGCTGCCCAAACCAACAATAGGATCCACACCCAGACGAATATCTGAACCATTGCCAACTTGCCAGAGAATCCCTTTACCGAACCAAGGCAAGGCTAAGAGGAAGCCTTTCCAAATAACTGAGACATTTCGAATCCTGAAATATTTCTCTCTAAGCCATGAGTGCACAAGCAGTTTCTTCATATATTTAACAGAGAGTAGAAGGTTCCAGATGTCGTTGATGTTTAAAGAATTCCAAAAAATCTTCAATCTCAAAGATAAACTGAAACTAGGGAGATGCTTGATTCCCTAGCCACCTAAAGAGATAGGTCGAGCGAGAAGATGCCAATCAACGAGGTGGAACTTTTTTGCTTTGTAGAGGAGCCCCAAAGAAAAGAAAAGATCAATTTTCTAAGCTTATCTAAGATTGAGGATGGAATCGGAATAAGGGCCATCCAGTAGATAGGTAGGCTTGAGAGTACAGATCAAATAAGGACTAGACGTCCTCCAATAGACAAGAGCCTATTAGTCCAATGAGAGATACGCTTCTCAAATTTAGATATAAGCCAATGCCAGTCCTTGAACCAGTAAAGGCCTTTTTCCCTTCCTCGCTGATGATAGGAAGGAAAAAGATGAATAACCTTAAGCTGACCAAAAAGATTTGTCAAATTATCATTAGCAGAATTTTTTTTAAAATAGCGAATCCCAAGAGATTTGATGCTTTGATCATCTGAGATCTAGTTTCCCTCCTCATCTTTCAAACTCTAGATGGCATTACGATTTTTCCGAGCCGATGCCACCGCATGGAAGTATTTGGTATTGGCATCCCCATTCAAGGCCCAAGTAACTCTGCTTTGAAGTCTTGCTGAATAAAGCTCATGATCTAAAAGCTTTTGAAGATCAGCTTTTAGCGACATCAGTATGTGATGCTGATCATCATTTAAGATAGCAGAGTGAGAAGAAAGTAGAAGAGAACTAATTTCATCCTCCAGTTTAAATGATTTATCCTTCAATTTTTGAGACTCAACTATTATCCAAGGCTTAACTTTTTCTTTTAGTAAGTAAAGTTTGCACGAAAAATCATTCATAGCATCCATCGAGGCATCCGAATGGATAAGCAGCCATTCAGTTCGAATCATATGGATAAATTCCTTATTTCCTAACCAAGATTGATTGAATTTGGAGGGATAAGCGCAAGGGTTTTGTTGATCCATCCATTCAAGCAGAACTGGGAAATGATCTGAAATCCCACATATATGAGCCCAAGCCCTATGTCTAGGAAGAGAGCTAATGAGCTGATCCGATAGCAGATAACGATCAAGTCTTTTGGAGATGCCATCTTCCCCCATCCTACTATTCCTCCAAGTTGGCCCTGCATATGAGGGGGCCACATCCACTAATTGATGATCGGAGAAGAGCTTGGAGAAAAAAAGTCCCAAGGTATCAAGTTGAGCTCTAGTGCCCCAAATATCTGAGGCATTTAAAGTTAAGTTCAAATCACCAGCTAGAATAAGGTTGGGCAACGAGAGAAGACCGCCAAAGGTCACGGCATTCCAGAACGAGTCACGGTTAAGATAAGGGCTGTAACAATTAAGGATAGACAGAGAGAAGGTAGAGCCACGAATCGAAGCTTTAAGCAAGATACCATTAATAGTATGGAAAGCTTTACATCTGAGGATCTTCGGATTCCAGCCCAAAAGAATTCCCCCCGAGAGACCATTTGAATTGAGTGCACAAAACTCCCAACCCAGACATAGCTTGGAAAAGGAAAAGAGGGCTGGGTAAGAGCTGGTCATGGTCTCCTATAGGAGCACTACATCAGGAGAAAGAGACATTATCAGATGACGGAGGATTTTTTGTTTGGATGAACCTCCCAACCCTCGGACATTCAAGGAGAGAATACGCATCAGGAATCAAACTGAAGAGGGGTCAACGCTCTAAGGACCCTTTGAGATGAAGAGGTAGGCTTCTGAGCCGCATTCTTTAGTCTAGTAGATAAAGGAGTATATGGGGTAGATGAAATAGTCGCAGCATCTGGAGGAGATTTTTTTTTTCTCCTTATAGTGACATTTTCAAAATGGATGGAATCAAGGGGTAGAACTGAGGGAGACAAATGATTCTTATCAGAGAAAATATCCAGTGATTTTTGTAATGCCGGGTCTGCAAAGGATGGGGAGGTGACCGGGCTGAGGGACTGAGAATCCAAAGTCGAACGACCAGTGTTAACTAGAGGAGGAAAGTCCAAATCATTAAAGAGAGGCTAGGGGGAGACACCTTCCAGATTAGGTGTAAGTGTTGAAGAGGAAACAGGAGGGGTGGATGCAAAACAAAACACATCAGAGCGTATAGCTTCAAAATCCCGAGAAGGAGGGCATGGAAGAATCTCAAGCGAAGGAGAGGAAGGAGGAATTTCGGGGGAAGGGGGGTCTAAAGGCGCCTGAGGTGGAAGCAACGGGAGAGAGTCACCATAGCTTTGAGGAGGGATGCCGGACAAAGCCTTACGAGGGGAAGAATGAATCAAGGCCAAAGAAGCATCTGAAGGAATTGGAGAGCCTCTTTCATCAAAGCTTTGAGGAGTGGCTGAAAGATCCAAAGACAGAGGAGTGGCTGAAGTTTTAGGGGAGCCTCCATTGACAACGACAGTATCCAGAGCCTTACGAGGGGCAGAAAGATCCAAAGACAGAGGAGTGGCTGAAGTTTTAGGGGAGCCTCTATTAACAACAACAGAATCCATCAAAGCTAATCCTAAATCTGATGCGTCTTCGAAAAGGGAGCATGCATTTTTTAGAATTCCAATGGAAGAAACTGGAGGGACCGAGGGCAATCTTACCTGGGAAATCATTTGATCTGGTAATGGGGACCGTTGTGCTACAATAGGGAGTTGTTGGCCCGGGGAGGTAGAGTCTTGACGAAAAGATGGACAGGCCCGTCTCAGATGGCCATTTTCCCTGCAGCAACTGCATCTGAAAGGGATGCCCTGATAGTCGAGCCTTTGTCAAAATAGGCGCTCCCGACAGAGAATTTCTATATCAACCGGTAATCCTTTTGAAATGTCCAACTCTACTAAAACTCTGGCCATCCTTTTATCATATGAATTCATAAATTCTTCTTCAACAGCTACGAAGCGACCTATGGTGTTCCCTATGCCCTCCAGAAGCGAACGATTCCACAACGGGAAGGGAAGTCCAAGCAACAGAGTCCACAAGTGTCATTTTTTAACCCTTTCTCGAGCTGGGTCAAACTGAATATGCCATCGATCTAATACGAGAGATCCTTTGCCCACTCTCCACAGATGATTAAGGACAGAGGTAGCATGGGCATCCTCTAGAAAAACAAAAACTATCCAACCCCGAACCAAAAGACTGATAGCAGGAACGTATGATAGGAAGGGCTTCCAATGTTCAGTGGCCCAAGCGAACCATTCTTTCTTATCCATGGAAGCGTATTCCAGTCTTCCAATGAGCACGCGAGAACATAATTCTTCCACTCTATCCAGGTAGATATCTCGACCCACAACGTAGCGTAGTTTCCCTTCGAGAATCTTGTGAGCTTTAGCCTTTCTTCTACACCGAAATCAAGCAGTACATCCATTTGCTGCGTCGTCGGGATACCCATCATGGGTTTCCAACATAATGACTGAAGGGGGGAGCCCAAAAAGGATTCGCCAGTCAACAAGAGTCCAACAACGCCAATGATGGGATGCAAATAAGCTTCAAGCAAGCAGCAGAAACCCAGGATGCAAACCCTAGTCGGGGTAAAACAACGAGAGTTTACTAGGGTTAGTTGGCAGCAAAGACCCAAATCATACCAACAGACCCTGAGAACGACATCTGTATCAAGGACAGGCCAACCCCATAAAGCCAGGAAAGCCGCACAAGGACTCCCCAGTCAACGAGAACTCGACAATATTGAGCCACAAGCAATCACGAGAAAACCCGAGCCTAAACCCTAGTTAGGGAGAAACAAAGGGAAGCTTGAATCAAACCCACAACCCTGAAAATGACAGACGAATCTAGGACAACCAAGCCCTGAAAGACAAGGAGGCGTAGAATCTTCTAGCACCCGGACAGATTAAACCAACACCGACATCGTATAGGGTGGGTGACAGAAAAAACCACACAACCACGTAGAAGGAGGCAAACATAAAACTATGGCTAAGCCAGAACCGACTTGTATATACAATTCCCACTTGTTTTAGACTGGTTGGTACTAGTCCTCAGCTCTGAGGATGGACTCCAGTGGCCGGTAGTAGCTGAAGGGACAAAGAAGTACAGAACAATAGCCATTAAACCAAGAAAAAAAGCTAGTTGAAACGAGGACTGATAACCCAAAAAACATCGAACCAAACATGCAAAACAAGGACAGGGCGCACGAAGGAACGGGTTCAAAGGATCAGACTGAAGCCAAAGGAATGACTCTATAAGAAACAACAAAAAAATCCCAAGGAGTCCACCGGGGAATGCCATCAACCTGCAAACCCTTATTCCTCCTGCAAACCCTCGACAAGGTCGCCATCTTCCCGACGTCAATCGATCACTTAGTTTAACTTCAATGAGCCGTATAGTTATAAATTTGAGGAGAACAAGTTTTAGAGTAATGAGACATGAAAAACAAAGTGTAAACCAAAAAACACTTTTAAAACATAGACTAATTCACTAACCTTGTAAATAGTCTTGTAGGTATGTGAGATGCCAGAGCTTATGGAGACATATACACCCCTTAGAGAGACATATCCCCTTTCCCGTGCGGTTAACACTAGAAATATACCCTTTATTCGGCTTATTTTTAAAATTTGAGTGTGTAAATATTTTTTATTTTTAAACCGAAAGGTTTTTTTGGATGATTAAAATTGTGAATGAATAAGCCGTATTTTTTAAACTGTTTATAATATCAATTTTCATTGTGGTGAAGAACTTTATTTTGTTGGCATTTTTATATCCCCTTAGAGACAAATCCCTTGAAATATCCCTTTATTCGACTTATTTTTAAAGTTTGAGTGTGTAAATATTTTTTATTTTTAAATGGAAAGATTTTTTTGAATCATTAAAATTGTTAATAAATAAGTTATATTTTTTTAAATTGTAAATAAAAAATTTAATGAAAATAAAGGTTTATAATATCAATTTTCATTGTGGTGAAAACTTTATTTTGTTGACAATTTGATATTGGTAACTTTAGTAATTTAGATATTTCGATACATATAACTCTACATATTTTAATATTTTGAATTATTTAAAATTATATTTTAATATATTTTGTGCTCATTCTTACACCGATTCTCAATAGCCATTATATTAAAATATGATATATGAATTTTGATATATATTAATAAATATATAATACTTTCCCTTGGTTTTTTTAGGTTTGAGATCCACCCGAGGAAAAACATTTGAGAAGTCTTGATGTTTGCTTAGTGTTAGCATGCTTTTATGGATTCCATTGTTATGAAAAATGTTGTTGAAGGTTAAAGATTAATAATTTTGTTAGAAATTAATAGTTTTGGATATTTGTTTTATGGTTTTTTTAATTATAATGTTTTTTTTATAAAATATATATTAGTTGTTTATTTAGTTTTATAAATAACAAACTTGTAAATTTAAAAAATTATAAAGGCTGCATTATTTGTAAATTTAAAAAAAAATGATAAATGATTCATTATTTGATGTAAAAGGAATCGGACAAAAATGTATTTGATATAGAGGAAATCCCACAATGATGTATTTCAAATCAAGTTTTATAGTATAATTGAAGTTTGGCATGCAATTGTTTATTTGAAGATTTAACAATAAGAGAAGAAATGTAGAGAAGTGAAGTCATGCCAGAAAAAAGTAAATGTATTAATGGTTAAATTGTTTTATATGGATGTGAGGATAAAAAATGAATAAAACTTTACACATACATTTATTATACATTTTAGGAGTAAGTAATTTAAATACGAACAACAAGAAGGCACAATAAGTTCCAACCAAACATTTCTCAACATTCATAATTGGGTAGATGACATAATAGTTCATTTTCCAAAACATAATTTTGAAGTCTTTTAAATTATATACACTTTCTTACTAGATGGGAAAGAGTAGTGCTTTCCTACTCCACATTGGATCTTTCCTTATTGCAACTATTTTTCTTTTTCTTTATTCACTTTTTTTATTATAGTTCTTTATTCACTATTTTATTATAGTTTGTGTAAGAAATAAGCTTATTTATTAAATAAAAATAATAAGTAGCTTATATTTTATTTAGTTACTTTTCTAAATTTAATATTCATTTTATCTAATTTTATTATCAAAAGTATTTAACTAAACAGTGAATGTGATGAAAAGAGAAATTTAAATTTACATGATTTTTTTCATATAACTTTATACAAATATATCAAAAGGTTAAAAAAAAAGTTTTATTAAATATTAAATATTTCAAAGGAAGAGGTAAACAAAGAGTCTTATTAAGTATTGAATATTTCAAAATAACAAAGATAAATAATTTGGCTCTAACCAATTAGAACTTTAAGTTACTTTTCTTAAAAATCTAATTGTTTAGATTTGGTTTAATATTTTGTTTTTATATTTACTAAAAGTTTAAAAGAAAATTGTTTTAATTTTTGTATTTAGATAAGTTATTAAATTATTAGTATTATACATATTTTGAAATGTGGTTGTAATTTAAGTATGTCGAATATTATTATTATGTGAAAAAAACATTTAAAAATGGAATTCAATATTAATATATTTATGCCTAAAAATCTATATATTTTAAAATCTTGGGGTTGACTAAGAGGTGTACATATCCTACCACTTTGGATTTGAACCCGTGATCTCCTATAAGGAAACACATGCTCTTAACCATTAGGCCCGCTCAGGAACCCATTAGATATAAGTAATTGACACATTCTTCAGGAAGCACATTACAAGTATGTCAAATATATACCTATGTGTGTATTCCAAACATATTAATCTTATTAATATGGTTGTTGCTAGTTACAAAACACACACTATGACAAAGTTAAATGCAAAATAAAATATAAATAAATTTCACTTTTTCTATTTCATTTATCTTTATATTTTTATCCATGACACATTGTAGGAATAGTATACTAAGGAAATCCAAAGCATTCAATAATTAACTAAGATATAGTCCAAACATTGATTTTGGAGATAATTAATGTCTGACTTTTGCAGGGTATTATTCTTGAAGTGTACGTGAAGAAAAAGCCCAGGTTTTTGCATGCAACCGACTCATTGGAACATCAAATCGAGAGTTTGAAGATGTAAAGAGACTTCTGTCTATCCAATTGGTCCAATAAAATAAAATCTCATATTGTATTCATGACCAAATCCACTACGAATATGGTAAAAAAGGGAGAAGGAAAATAAGGAATGAAAAAAATCTGCATTGTGATGCATAAATCAACAATGGTTTAACTATGTGGATCTCACAACGATGGTTTTTCATGGTTCCCACGTGGTCGACATGCACATATTAAAGAGGTTGTGATGAATCCGGACCACCATGTGTTTTTACTTATCACACCTCATGATTCATTATTGTAACATCTCCCCAGAGGCAAACGCCTAGGAACAAGTAATAACAGCATGCAGTAAGCAGAGCTTGGCTCGACTATTAGCCCAAAGGGGCTCTAATCTTGGTTGTTGAGGCCAACAAGTTTCATGCCAGGACGTATGTGCACAACATAGGCAATATATCAATGCTTTGTGGAAGGACACAGAAGCATTGTAGCTCTATTTTTTTGCTTGCTATCCTGATTCCTGTGTTTATCTGTTTTTCAGTTTCTAATATAATTATATTCTGCATTATTTTAGGTTATTCAAAAGCACAGGAATTGAAAGAGTGTGAATGCACATCAACTTCAAAATTTGATTGCAGATTGCATATAAATTGTTACAGATTTTTTGTATTACTGGTGTGTAAATTTTGCATTTTTGTGTGTAATTATATTCAAGATTTGGGATGTTGTATATGCACTTATTTTGTTCTAATTCATCTCTTAACCTTCCCTGAATGGTGAAAAGGTGCAAAAACTTTTAGGTATAAAAATGTGGTCCATCTTGTAAAGTGTGAAACTTTTTGCCTAAAGTTATGAAGTTGAGTGCCTTCTTTAATAAGTAATTTCATGTCTCTAGTTAAAAAAAAAATTAGAAAGAGGATAAAATAAAAGGCTTCATTTTCGAGCTTTAATTTTTTTGGGTTTTATTGTTCGTGCTGGCATGATAATGATTTACACTTAAAGTGTCTTGTAAATAGGTAAAAGGCATGGTAATGACATATTCCTAAAGTGACATGGGAGAACTTACTAAGCAACTTTTGAGATTCATTGAAAATTTTAAAAAGTGAACGAATTTAAATTTGTAGTAATTATGTGAAAATGCACAGTTAATTAAATATTGAATTTAAGTTTTTTTATATAAACAAGTTTGCATGGTAGAAATGTTTAGTGTAATTAGAAAGTTATAATTTGTAATAGATGTTCATATTGATCAAATTTGTCATTTAATGGATAACAAGTGGAGAGGAATAATACCCGATACACTTATTGCAATATTGTTCTCATCATGCGAGATCAGGTTCAAAATTGCTTCTACAACATGTTCCCATGCCTCATTATGCCTCATATTCAATGAATTAGGGAATTTCTCCTTGCACATTGCTTGGATTATTAGTAATATCCAAAGCTTCACTAATGCAACGACATCATTTATCTTAATGTTTGTAGATCTTTATGTCAATAAAGGAAAGAGGATCGAAATCAACTTGGTATTACGAAGCGTAGGTATGCTCTCAACATTAGTTCAAGCAAGCTTTTGAAGATTAATCATTGCTTGTTTTTAGTTTATTCTTGAAGGTTTGTGAATGTATCAATCTCTACACAAAACCCACTAATATCTCTAAATATCCAAAGTATGTTAAGGCTCACTAAAATGTAGTTAACACTCACATTATAATTACCACATTTACATCATGAGGTTCACTTAATATGTCAACACACTACAGAGGTATGTATGGCTTCACCCTCCTTCCATATGTGCAGTTCATATATAAATTAAAATAATATATAGCAGAATATGGTTCCGATGATAGTTATGAGACAAAAAAATGACACCTTGTAAGAGTTATAGACAATATTCTTAAGAATGGTACAATATTGGACCAATATGATGGTTTATTGGGTTGGGGTTTGAGTCCCCAAGTACTAGCTGGGTGTGTGCAAGAAGTTGAGGGACCTTTTAGATGCAATGGTGGAGTGAAGTCAATCACTCTTAATCCCAAAAAAAAGAAATCATCCCAAGAAATCATGAACCTACCAAGCCTAGTCCCAAGGCTGGCAATAGGCATGCCAAATAGGATAGTAAGACAAATCATGCCTCCATTTTAGTGAACAAAATCGCGTGCGCGATTTGGAAAGCCTGTTTTTTTTTTTAAATTGGCCGAGGCCGTCTTTTTCTCCTCACCGCGCGGCTATTGGACCAATGAGGAGCAAATATCGACTATGGAAACGCGATTTTGGGTGTTCCAAAGCCCTCCATCTCCACCTTTGGATAAACCTCCCCTTTGTGAGGTATTTTCCTCATTTCTTTTCATGTTTTTTTCTTTTTCTTCATCAATTTATTTGCCCTAGATTGAAAAATTAAACCATATTAAATTAATTTATGGCCAATTGAAACAAAAACCCAATGGAATTGGCCAATGGAAACAAGAACCCCAATGTAATTGGCCAATTGAAACCAATTCCCCAATTTAATGATAAAAATTAAATAATTTTGATTATTTAACAAAATTCCCATGCCCAATGGAAACCAAAACCCCAATTAACTCAAAAAACAAATGAATATATTGGCATTTTTTCCTTGTCATGTTTTTTTTTTTGACATTTTGTACACTCTAATGTTGAGTCTTTAAGTTATGTATTTTATATATATTTGGTTGTGATATGATCCAAACCATCCCATTGTATCTATGATAACAATTATTGATGTAGGAATCGACAAGTGGCCTTATCTAAAGGAATTACCCTGCCTTCCTCATAGAAATATAGTCACCCTCATTAACAATAGCTACCATAGCCATTGAATATCACCCTCATCAAAATGATAATAATCTCCATTATTAATAAATGGCTTAGAAATTGATTACCAACTTCATTCAACAATAGCTGCTCTCATTAACAATAAATAGATTATGAATAGACTAACACTCTAACAACGTGATCCATAACTAGAATAGAGACTAACTACTAGTCTCATCCATATTAAAATTCCCCTCATTAACAATAATTAAAACATGAAATAACTACCAATCTCATTAATTATCCCTAACTACAGCCCTTTTCATTTAAATATTAGTTTCCCAATTCAATTAACTAAAATTATTATTGAACAATAACCCCCTTTAATTAAACATAGTAAAAATAAAATCCTAATCCAA
>LPNX010310482.1:90665-115774 GCA_001517045.1 Pseudotsuga menziesii | reverse complement strand
GATCTTACCGATTTGAGGTGTCCGTCCTGGTTCCGGAGCTGGCTGATCTAGGGTTTGTCACAGAAACCCTAATTTTCAAAACTTGGAATATTTCAGATCTTAACAGATAGATCTCTTCAAATGGAGCTGTCCAATGTACTCCTTTTCTGAAAACAGTGAAGGGAAACTCCCGGAACAGGAAGCCCTAATTTTCTGATTTCTTCTGCAGAAATGCCTGTTACTATTTCTGTGATATCTCCGAACTTACTAATCCTCTATGTCTGAAATTTCTCACTGAGGTAACCTAGAATGTCCCTGATCCAACACCATAGGTTTCATCAGAATTGGTTTCACCATTTTGGATTTAGGATCCTTTGCCCAAGGTGACCTGTTACAGGCCTGTTCAGAACAACGAAGTTGTACGGCCTTCCACGTGTCACTGGTTCATCTTCCGAGTCTGAGATTTGGACCATAGAAATTACATTCCATTCCCTTTCTGTATCTTCTTCAGGAATTCCATTTGGACCTGTATATCCCAAGATATTGCAGATCTCCCCAGGTGTCCTGTTTATGGATGATTTCTGGAAGAGGCTGGAACCCTAACTTGGAGAGATCATATCTCCCATAATATAGCGAACCAAAGGCTGCCCTTTGGACACAGTGTTCATAAAGATTTTATCTTCGGCCCCAGAAATTGTTAGCTTCTGATACTTCGCCAATCGCAGAATATAGCGACTGTACCAAAACTTAGCAGTTTTAGTATTTAGGGTTTCTCCTAGCTCAGGGTCAAACTAGGGTTTGACTTTCCCAGAGATTTACCCAACCAAATTTACTGATCCAGGTCTCTAAATTTCGGTTTTGATGAGGAGAAAAATCCTATGCTGGTCTCACCCAAAAATTCCTCTTCTGTAGAAAGCCCTAATTTCCACATCGAAAATTGAAAATGCTCGGAATCGAATTCCGCTTCGACAGAACGATGCATCCTTCAAAGGAGAGTCAGCCTAGCCTTCTTTTGCTGATTGATTGTGGAGAGAGAACCAAAAAATAAGAAGCCCTAGATTCTGTAACTTATGAAAGCTGCCCTATTCAGGTTAGCTCTGATACCATGTTAATTTTTTATATGCTTTACTAAGACATCAGTATATCATTTCATTTTTCATAATAAAAGCATATAAAGCAGGATCACTGAAAGAAACAGTATCACAAGAACAACACATATTTATCCTGGGAAAACCCTAAAGGGAAAAACCCAGCAAAAGCTTCCTCAATATAGATGCCCCAAAAGGGAAAAAGGGAAAACCAACAAGGAGATCAAAAACCTGATTCTCCTCCTTCTCCAGCAACTCCTCTCCTCCACAAGTGCGCTATATCAAGTGAGTGTGTGTGTCACAAATGAGGAGCACTACACCTCTATTTATATTCATCCGTTTACTTAAAGTTTACTCAATCAACATGTCGGCTTAAGTTAACTCATGTAGGCTCGAGTTACACATGTAGGCTCAAGTAACCACACTGGGGTGCTGATGACCCACCTTTACAATTAGAGGGGACTACCTCATGACTCTTATTAGTTCTTCCGATTAGGAGCATCGGGGTACAATGTAATACAAGTGGTTCTCCCGGTTGGACCATCAGGGACCACAAAAGATACATAAAGAATATTCTTCGAAGTTACAATATTTCAACAAGGACAAGGGATGAATGTTCATGGTGGCTTTAGTTGATTATATTCTGCTAAATATTTATGTTTTATAAGTCAATGTTTTTAATAAGTTTATTTGTGTTTATACAAGCCATGTAGTGGACTCTAGATATAAAATTGTGAGTTTATGGGAATTTGGTACCACCTTTTTGGACATTATTATTTCCAAACTTTCTGTATTAGGAAGCTAGATGGGAAGGGCATTGTCCCCTTTTATATATTAATACAAATAATAAATATATATATAATCTCACTAAATTTTCAAAACTTATGTATAGACCAAAGTAACTTTTATATAAAATGAGTCGATAAATTAATGTCAATATAATTTTATTTGCTAAACCTCTCTATCTTTTGAGTTAAATAAAGCATATAATTCCAATCTCCATATAAGATGTTGGGAATCTAATCCTTGGGATTATGGTTCCACATATTTTGTAAATCATATAAACACAAAATAAGAAGACAAGTAGTCTCCATAAGAATCCAAGAGCCATGTTGGAAGGTGAATCCCCACAATATAAGATAAGATGTATAAATAAATGCCTTTGTAAGCTAATGGAATCAATTCAGGAGTTATCCACTCAACAATGGTATCAGATCCTGACTATATGCCATAACTCCTGTTGTTATGAGCTCTTGCATTATGCCATTCTGTGCCCTGCATAGTCTGCGTCCTCCTTGATGCCAAACTGCTTGTCTAGTTCTTCCTGGAGTTAAATGTTTTGCCTCAAACAATTTTTTTTTGCTGGTCAATATTGCCATATTCTCTGTTGGTTTGACCTCTGCAGAGATTGAATGCCACTCTCATGGTTGTTCACCATCCATCCTTTCATCATTGGACTTGGAGCTAGAGGAAATCCTAATTTCTTCTCTCATGGAGCTGAGACCGTTGGTGGAATTCTAGGTTGTGACTCCACATTTGAAGGTAGCCTTTTCAAATAAGGAAAACAACCATCATCAATGTTGTTGACCCCACATTTTTGTGATCCCATTCTTTGTCGTGCTGTGAAAGACTACGTGTGGAGATCTACGAGATGTGAAGAGTTGTGGGTGTTGAGGCTGACATTTGATCTCAACCCTTCATTGCTGCGAGCTACGATCCTATGGAGATACAATTCAGAGATGATGAAGACTCTGCTTAATATTGGTGCATTCAGAGATGATGAAGACTCTGCTTGAGCTCGTTGAACTATCGGCGAGTTGTGATCTGTGAGCTGTGAGCGGTGGTCGTTGTGTTCATGGTGATTGCTTTCAAATGAAAGTTGTGACGTTCATATGATTGTGAGCACAAGTGTGTTGCCATGAGCCATCCTCCACATTTGTGAGATGCATTCTCCATTACTCTTTCAACTGTGTTGAAATTCCTCGCTGCTGAATACGATTTGTTGATGTGTTGAAGACCATTGGTGGTGTTGCACTCATGGTGAATACTGTTGCGACCATACAACTGCGACCTCCATCAACTGTGACCTTGGTCAGTGAAGAGCTACGTCTTTGGTGAATGGTGATAGCAGTATCGTTGTACACAAATTAATTTATTTTGCTTCCCGTTTACATTGTTGTGTAATACATTACAATTTAAAAAAAAAATTGTGAAGCATAAAGACAGTTGCAATCTCCGTGAACCCTAGCTCATGGTTGGTGTGAATACTACGAGATGTGAATCTCTCTCTGCCAGAACGGTAAACTATTAATTATTCCTAAGAGTTAATATTGTTGAAATGTGAAGCTTCCTTATCCTTTATGTTTTTTAAGCTTGCGCTGGAGTAAAGTTTGCATCCTTGAAGTCCTTGGAATCATTTAGGGTCTCTATCCACAGTTGAGAGTTGTAACCTCACCTTATCAGAGCTGCGGCCACTCATTGAACCTGCCATTGAAGGACTATTGCACTTCCTGCCATTGAAGAACCAAGTTGTGCTGGTGCAAAATTGTTGTGCTCCAACTATTATAATTTTATTATATTAAAATTTGTCCATCTATTTCATCAAGATTTGAGTTAAAGATTAGAGTGAATGTAATTTTCTATAGCAATGTAAAAGCACCAATTGTAGAATTAAATAATATTGCATAATCTAGTTGATAGCTATAGAATTAAATTAATATCGCTACATAATTGAATATAATATTGTTGCATATTTAGATTTATAGTTTCAGAATTAATTGTAATACTCTTGTAGAATTAAGCTGATAGTATTGCAATTTGTAAATAAGGGACCAGGAATTTAGACTTACATCTTCCCATCTTTTCTTCAAAATTTTTTCTAAAGGTGTGGGTTCAAGATTGAAGAAGATGCACTCACTAGCATTAATATTTGGTGTAGGCCTTACTCACAAGGACAACTCTTAGGGAGATTGCAACAAAAGAGGAGGAGGAAGAAGAAGTTTCAGAGGTAGAGGGGGCATAAAAGCTCAAGCAAAAGATCATATCTGAAGTGCAAGTGTTGTGGAAAGACTGAATGTCCATCAAAGGAAGACATAACTAGAACAAAGAAGACAAAAATAAGAGCCAAGAAGATGGTAAAGCCCTTGATTCTGCTCATTGTATTATTGCACATTGTAATCTTGGAATTAGTGAAATAACTTATCTTTCATCTTACAAAGATTATTGATTGCTTAATACTAGTGCAACATCCAGCGTAACTTTTAGGGAAGATTGTTTTAAAGAACTAAATGACATTGCAGATTACATAGTGTACTTTGCAAACAAATCTAGCCTCAAACCAAATGGAATTCATTCAATCGAGATCAAGATCAAGCTACCTGGGTTCCCTAATTTTTGTGTTAAAGAATGTTCTCTATATTCCAAGGTTGCAAAGAAGTTTGGTGTACTTTGTGCAGTTTCGACAACAAGGTCATTCCATCCATGTGTTCAATGGAATTATAGAGATAAGGAATTCCTTTGACAATAAGGTCATTGTGACCGGATATGAAGATGGAAAGTTGTTGAAGTTGAGAGGCTCTTCTACAAGAGTTCAAAACTTTTCCTACCTATCTCAACATGAAGAAGGTAATTTGTCATTCATTTTGTTATGGCATACTAGATTTGGTCATGTGAATTATAGCAATCTTTGTTTATTATTAAAGAATGGTGTATTTTTGTTTTACCACCGTTCCTAAGCAAAAGAACAAATGTGATGCATGCATACAAGGAAAACATAGTAAGCAATCATTCCAAGAGTCTAAATTTAGAGCATGTAGAAAGTTAGATATGGTTCACTCTGACTTATGTGGCCCCATGTCGGTTCCTTCTGCAAATGATAATAAGTACCTCATGACCTTTGTTAATGACTATTCCAGAATGTGTTGGGTATACTTGTTGAAAACAAAGTCTGAAACATTTCAAACATTCAAGAACTTTCATGCATGGATAGAAAATTAAGCACAAGCCCGTATTGGTACATTTCATTATGATAATGGTAAAGAATACACCTCTAATGATTTTGAAGACTATCTTTGTAAACTTGGGATTACACATCAAACTTCAGTTCCCTACAAGCCTCAACAAATCCTATGTAGCAAAAAGGATGAATAGAACCTTAATAGATATGACACTCTCAATGATGTTTTCCAAGAATATGAAATTGATGTTTTGGGGTGACGCAGTATTATGTGTAGCATATTTTAGAAATAGAAGTCCATCTCATGCTCTTGAAGACAATACTCCACATGAAATGTGGTTTTCCACCTTCCTTCGATTAGGCATCTCATGGTTTTTGGTTCCACCTATAATGCCCAAATAACAAAGAAGCAAAGAAACAAACTTGGTGCTAGAAGTTGAAAGTGCATTTTCTTGGGGTATTTAGACACCTCCAAGATATACCCTCTTTATGATGAGATTAACAAGAAATTTGTTATTTCTAGAGACGTTTTTTTTTCTTGAAACTAATAAAAATGACAAGTCTATTGAAAGAAAGCTTGATCATCTAGATAAATGTTCCCATATAAAGACATATTAGGAAGTTGATAATGAAATTCTACATATTGAAGGGGGATCCCTATCTTGGATCAATCTATGGAATTTCCTTTTGAAGCACCAACGCCCCCTCATGAAGAAACCCATGAAGAAGAAGTTCTTGCCACTTCACCTGAACAAGAGATTCAACTAGATGATGTGATTGAGAGGATTGGAAGAATGAACCTTGAAGAGAAGGAAGAACCACCAGCTGATCAACTTGGGCCATCAAGGAAGATTTTGATATGGGCCACAAACTCACTTGAAATTGTCCATCTAGATGAAGTTGGAAAGACGAGAATGAGAAGTTCAACCAGACAAGAAGATGGAGGAGAAGCAAAAAACTCAGGTGATGACATGGATGTCTCATTTGATTATAAATCGAATTTATCTGTTAATTTTGAGCCAAATTCCTTTAAAGAAGATGTTGCATGTGATTAGTGGAAAGAAGCCATGTAGAATGAGTATGATACAATTATGAAGAATGGAACCTAGAATCTCGTCAGTCCTCTAGTTGGAACCAACCCAATTGGTTGTAAGTGGGTTTACAAGAACAAATACAAATCAGATGGATCATTTGAAAAGCACAAAGCGAGGCTTGTGGAGAAATGCTATACACAAAAAGAAAGAATTAACTCTGAAAAGATTCTATTTTTCTATGTTCCCTTCATCAACATAGATGGATGAATGGGATCATGTATTATTTGTTCACATTTTGGTTGACTTGTGGCGCCAACCTAGACAAGCATTCAACTCCTATATATTAAGTTAAAATAAAATTGAACTCTATTTTCAAGCATGCACTTGTAGTACTTAAACTAATCACAAGTTTCCTTTTCTTATGGTGCCAAGGCCTATCAACTTAACAAGTCTATGTGTGCCCACATTGCAATGATGAAAAAATCATTTGGATTTATCTCTTTCCAACCATCTAATTCAAATTGTTTGTTGAAGGAAAATCCTTGGATCATACCATAACTCTATTAAATAATGCATACAATTCACAATGTCTTCCAAATGTTCCAATGGTCATCATCATGATGCTCTCAATTTATGCCCTTTAGTGTATAAGTATGGATTACAAATATTCACCTTGCATTAGAAATGGAAAATCATTAAAACCAATGAACTACTTGACCCATAGGATATGGTGTTCCATTAGGTTATGCACATCTGATAATTACATAAATCATAGGACAATTTCTCCAACATCCATCCAATGAATTTAATAGTGTGCTCATCCATTAACATGTTCTATGATAATGAAATAAAGTATGTATACATGATGTTTATAACCAAGGAAGAGTGATATGCATCACTCCATAATAATTACTCACTTTCAGCACCACTCAACTCACTTTCCAGGGCCATAACAACGGTCAATTCTCACTCTATCAACATCTAGCCAAAATATTTCAACTTAGGAAACTCTTCATCTTATTTCCACTTCACCCTCCACTCTCTTCTCTTCATGTGTAGTTCCAAGGGTGAATCTCTCAATAAATCCTCCAACGCTTTGCTGCCCAATGTCCACTCAACTCATGGTAGTGGAAAAATTTCTTAACTATGGTCTAGTTGCTTGGCATGCTTGTCTTCTCCATGTGACTTTGAGTTTGTTGTTTCCAATTTGGGGAAGCCTTCTTTCTAGCCTTCCTCTGAAATCATTCTAGGTTGTGGCATTTGGATTGCTTCTCTCAACAAGATGCCACACAATGTCCTTTCTTCCCACAAAATGAACATGTCTTTTAGTACCAACAATAGTAAGCTATATGTCCCTTCTTGCAATAATGACAAACAATGGATTTCTTTCCTGAGTCATATGTCTTTTTTTTTTCTTCTTTTGGTTGAGCTACATGGTACTTATCCTAAATGCTAGTGCAAGATGAGTCTCTGTACTTTCTGCATTGATGCTTTTCTACAATTTGCACAGGAATGATGATGTGGGGGTGTTCTTCCCTTTTCCCTCATTCTTGTAATTTCCTCTTATGAGAATGCAAACTCCATCATTCCCTTTCCCTTCACAAATGTGATCTTGGAATTCATTTCATTTTCCTCTATGCCATTGAAAACCAATCCTTCATTCAATTCTAATGGGGAATGGGATACCAAGTATCTTTTCTTGCATAGCCCATGTTCGTAGTATTGGCATCTACCTTAGTACCTTGGTGGCCATCCTTCTCATGATCTTGAACAACTACTTATAGATTTGTCAATTCCTTCTCTTTATCTACCACAAATTCTAGGCTTGCATCATCAACTTCTAGTGTATCTGATTAATATCTAATTTATTTTGTCTCCTCGTCATGAACCCATCTGAACGATGTTCACTCCTAGTTTACTAGTCTAACTCCACTCTTCTCCCAATCTTCAATAATCGTAGTGAGTGAATGTTGGTGTTCATCAAATTGATTATTTGAAAATGGAAGTATCATTTTTTAGGTCTCAAGGTTCTTCTCCATCTATGTTATACACTACTCATACATCTTCTCCTTCTCCTTCAAGTTCATGTTCTCTTCTTGAAGTTAAACAATGGATTGAAATTCTTCTAAGCTTTATTTGTTTTCTTTACCCATGTTATTCCTGCAAAGTTTTGTCAGTTGTGTCACAATCAAGGATTCAATATATTTTCTACCATGTGATCCTTAAACAAGGGACTTACAGCCCACTCACTTCAGTAACATGGTTTCTCTCTAGAATTAACTTTTAACCTTTGTTTTATTTGATGTGAAGGTATTTTACTTATGGACTTTTGAGTGTAAACCACTCAGTAGTACTCTTTATGATAAGAGGCATGAGCTAGCATTCGTGTAAACTGCACACACCAACCAGCTAAAAATTCAATAGTAATCATAACAATAAAAAACAACCCTATGAAAAACCTTTGTCACTGAGGAATCTGTCTTTGGTGCAACTCCTTTACACATTGATAACCAATTTAACTCGATTACTCAAAATACTCAAAGTTGATACACTGTCATTGTTTGGTGTGTGTGGTTAATTCTGTTTGAATTCCCTTGTTTCCAAGCTAATATAAGTAAGAAGCATTCAATGTCTTTTAGGAACAAATGATCTAAGATAAGTACAAGTGTTGCCTCTATTCATGGGAAATAATCTTTAGGTATGAGAAATAAAGTCATTAACCATTCCTTGGAACTATGGTGCCATTCCCAAGTGTGTAATAGCATGAACTGAAATTACCCTATAATTACTATCAATCTACCATTGGTATTAAAATATTCTATCTCTCTTCTTTCCCTTCATCAATAGGGATGGATGAATGGAATTGTACATAACTAGTTCACTACTTTGTTTACTTGTAGTACCAATACTAAAGCAAGGGTTTAACTTAAATATGTTTTGTTAAAATAGCAATGCATTGTGTTTTCAAATATGCATTTAGAATACTTGAACCAATGCTAAATCCGGTTTTCTCATGATCTGAAGGTCCATTAGATAAACAGTCTTCTGTGTGCCCACATTGCAATGCTAAAAAAATGTGCTTGCACTATCTCTTTCTAGTACTCTAGTTCAAAGCGCTTCTAGAAGGAAAATTCTTGCATACTAACATAACCCTATTCAAGAATGCATATATTTCACAATTCATTCCAAATGTTCAAGTGGTTACAATCATTCTCGCATTCAATCTATCAGTTTATATGTATGGTTGGAAATTCTTCAACCCACATTTGAAATGGAAAACCAATAAAACCAATGAACTACTCAACCCATAGGATACGAACTTCCATTAGGGTATGTCGACTTGCTAATTACATAAATCATGGGATAATTTCTATATGACCCATGAAATGAAATTAACAATGTTCCCATCCGTTAACTTTGTGCCATATTGACCACCAAATAAAGCATTTATGTGTGATCTTTATAAGGAAGGAAGAGTTATATGCTTCACTCCATGATAATCACTTAATTTCAACATTGCTCAAATCAGTTTCCAAGGCCATAATAACACTCATCTCTCACTCTATCAATATCCAACCAAAATATAGCATGCCCAACAAGGAAGACACAATGTCCCAAAGAGACAAAAACATCCAAAAAAGAGGATACTATGGTTAACCAAGGGAACATAGGACCCAAGGAGGGGTAGTGTGCTAAGCCAATTGATATTAAGAGGAGACAGAAGGGAAAACACCCAAAAATAGAGCATATGGACCACAAGTAAGATAAATTGGCTATTATGAGTTGTGTATGGTCCAACAGTAGGAGTATGAACCAACAAAGACAAAAACACCTAGTAATTGTGAATTCAAGGATCCAAAGAAGGGAAGAGAACTAATCCAACTATGTTTAAAATACCCAATAATCCATAAGAATACAAAAACACCAAATTTTGAACTTCCTACAAAAGTATAATGGATCTGAGATGGCATCCATTGATATTTTAGCTCTAAAATTCATCCAACAATGGTAATAATAGAGTTGTTGGGATTCAAATTGCTAAGGAAGAATGGAATACTGAGTAAAACTAACTAGCCACCCTAAAGAATGCATTCTCAACCAACTGAAACACCAGGTAGGCATTAAAAGAATAATGCAAACTAACTAAACATCTCAATAACACAAAAAAATGCATTACACATGAACCACATATTTACCTTAGAAACTCAAACAATATAACCAGCATTCAATGGTTTCCTAGTTATTTATTTCGGCAATGTTCATTTATAATCTAGCTCTAGAATCTTTGGTATTCTCCTCTCTATGGATAGAAAATAAAAAAATCCCTTTGAGTGTGAAAGTACAAGAAGTTATACGAGTGATAGGGGTAATGGTGAAGGCCAAGATGATGACCTTTTAGTACCCATTCCCCTCTCATGTTTCCATTCTTTTCATTTTACTTAATTATAGTTTTTCCTTTCTTTTGTCTTATTTACATTGGAATTATCCTTAATGTTTAGTCTAGCCATCGCTATCTATTGAATTACATTTAATGATTGGGTCTTACAACCATTTCTTGATTTAGATCCATTTTGGACAATTTTCATCAATGCTTTCATGTAAATGCAGTGAGTTAATATTACTTAGCTTTGCATCACTTGTTTTCTCGAGAGAGTGGTGACATGCAAAACTTTTATTGATGTTTCCATGATCCACAAAATCAAGCTCATTATATTTGTATTAAATCCATTATTTTTTTGATGTAATAGAGGTTAACAAGATAGAGCAATTCTTATTGTAGCCATCTAGTTTTACTTCTTTGATCGGCATTATTTTATTTATATTCCAACTCTTTCTTTTCTTTATTATCTAACTATTTCTTTAGATTACATCTATGACAACTCTTTCTTCAACCGAGTAATGGTTTTGGGTTCTTAGGTGTTGGTCGTCTAAGTTCCTAGTTTTTGGCCACCCTTCGCATGGTTTGGATTGCAATAATTTGGATTTAAGGGATATTTGCATTGAGAGATTGTGGAAAAGTTCTATCAATTCAAATTGGTCTCTTATCAATTTAGATGAGAGGTAAAAACAATAGCTTGCCACTCTACACAAGTTAACTAGATTTAATGGCGATGCCTTGTTGAGTCTGTTTAATTGGTTATTGATTTATGTTTGTCTAGGAATTGATTGGTTTATGTTACAACCATTATTTTACTAAGATTGCTCCTATTAGTAATTATCATTCCACCAAAGTATGTGAGCTTTTGAAACTAGCCTCTCGTCGCAACCAACCATGTAGTTTTGGCTACGTGTACTTTCACATTATTGAAAATAATCAACATTCTCAACTGAAATCCCACTAGCCACGAACTTCTCAATACAAATAAAAGAGTCTACCAGTATGCTTTGGACAAATCTACAAGAATACAGCCAAAATAATGACCATTCCAATGTATCCCTGCCATTATAATCAATGTCCATTCATTTATATTACAAACATACCAAACGCCAATAATAATATACATAAAATATGAACATATACACCCTCATAACACCTATCCAATAATAATTGCATAACAAGATCATAATAAAAGCACATTTTAAACAACTGGGTCAAATTCATTTTGAATATATTAAAACCATGTGGTGTCTCTCCATTAAGATTAGGATCCACTAACAACATATAAATGTCAGTAAATAGTTTAAACATGACAAAGAATAACATAAATAATATCTTTTGAGCTCTATAACAATTTCACATAAACAATACTTCTAGGATAGAATAAAACCCTAATAACTTTGAATGATCCCTAAGAATCAAGAGTGCCCTAGAATTCAACAGGCCTCAAAAAGCATGATAAAAGGTAAGCTTACAATATAATAATATATTCTATGGATAAAAAGCATAAAAAAGTTTGATAAAAATAATACCATGTTAATTATTGGATGAAAAGTGTGATGTGAGTTTTTATTCTCTTATAAATTGCATGTGCGACATGCCCCTTCAAGGCTTGAGATTTCGGCAATGTAGATGTTATGCGAAGATTAAAATGTAGAGAAAACTAAGAATGAAAAGTGGAATCACAATCAACCTGAACCTTCACTCTGCAAGCGCAATCCAATGTAGGTGAACCATGAATCATTGTAGACTTTATATAGAAAAACAACTAGCCCCTGATTTTCCCTCCAATACTGGAAATCAAGGTTTGAAAGAAGGTATCACATGAAATTGACTAAAAATATAGGAAAATGAAACCATATTCCTAAATTACAAGGAAAATGGAGGGTGAAATAACCCTTGGGAGCCTCAATTATTGAAAATTGGGGTTGAAAAGTGAATTCACTAGATTTTCTCTAGAAATTGGGGGTGAAAGATAGATTCGAGGCATATTTTGCTAGGGTGAATTTTTTTTCTTCATTTTCCTCATTAATATATGGGAGACTATTCATTTTGGATTTATTTTTTTCTAATAAAATTTGGGTGAATATATTTTAGCTGAAAAAACACTTTCCATATAAGAAAATAGACCCCCAAAATTTTCTAACCCCCTTAATATAGCCCCTAAAATTATCCATGTTTATGAAGAGAGTCATGGCATGCACAACTTTTGTTGATATTTCCATGATACACAAAAGTAAACTCATTATGTTTGTATTACATCCATTATTTATTTTATGTAATAGAGGTTAACAAGATAGATCAATTCTTAATGTAGTCGTCTAGTTTTACTTCTTTGATCGATGTTCTTTTCTTTAGATTCAAACTCTTGGGTTGTTCCATAGCCACAACAACAACATGACTTTTCTATATTTTTTATGTAGCCAAATCTTGCAGCATGATGGAAGAGGCCGGGCGTCTAGGTGATGTGATGAATATTTGATCACTCGAATGAGTGCCATAATCTTAAGATAGAATGTGTTAAATCTATTGGAATTTCATGCTTCCATGGAGCATTACTAGATACAATGTAGGTTTTGTGAGTCTAATCCTGAGCCTAAGGAGAAGCTTAACATGTGATCGAAAAGCAAGGGAACCGTTACAAGGCCTTGAATGGACATAACATTTTTAAATGTGGTTTACCAATTGTTAGAGGTCCATTCCACGAAAAATACCAAAACCTGCTATTCAAACATGAGTCAAGGTATGGCCATCATACATCATCAACACATTTATTACAAAAGGGCTCCACAAGAGCATATCAAGATTTATATAGGGGCTCACAAGAGCATCATGTCACTTACAAGAACTGAACCTGGGTGGGGAGGGTAAAAATCATTCCTCCCAACCAGCCAAGCTATATCCAATGGACTTCCATGGACATAACATTGGAAAGTTAAGGATACAACACACTTAAAAAATTATCGATTTTTGTTATAATTATGGGATGCCTAGTGGTTTACTTATACATTCTTTTGCTCATCATGTGTACTTCCATATTGTTGTATTTACTTCCTTCCCTCCTAAAAATAATATAGAGAATTAGTCGTTAGTAGAAACAAAGGCTAACAATTGCTTATCGAATCCTAAATATGTTATACAAAGAAAACCCTTGTAAATTGTTCTTAACTTTTCTCTTCAATCTTGATCTAAGAAGCTTTGGGGTTTCAACTTGTAATTACATCTATGGCAGCTCTTTCTTCAGCAGGGTAATGGTTTTGGGTTCTTAGGTGTTGGTTGTCTAGGTTTTTAGTTTTTGGCTTCCCTTGGAATGGTTTAGCATGCAGTAAATCAAGGATTTAAGGAAGATTTGCGTGGAGATATTGTGGAAAATCTCAATCATTTCAAATTTTTCTTTAGATGAGAGATAAAGACAATAGCTTTCCATTCTACATGAGTTAAATAAATTTAATAGTGATTCCTCACTGAGTCTGTTTATGTAATATACTGATTTTGATCCCATTTATAATAAAATTGCAAATGATATAAATATCGTTATTAAATCATGGTGAGGAGCTAAAGGCCAAGGCCCCACCATGGATTTAGCGTTTTATGTACTGGAAGTTAAAAATCGATGCATATGGTTATCATGCTAGCCAGGCACACTATAAAAAATGAGACATCATATAAATATGCAATTAATAAAAATACCCACAACTAGCTATGTCATTGCAACAAAGAGATGGGGGCATGATTTCACAAGAAATAGGGAGGGAAATTATTCAAACCATTTAGCCAATAGGACAAATCCAAATGTCAATGTGAGAACCCATAAAGCTGTCAACTACCCATTTTTTCTTTTGTGTCCAATCATTTATTTCTTCCAGAAATTGGTTGAGGTAGTTAATTCCTTGGGAAATGAGAGGTATGGCAATCAAAATTTGTATTGGGGAAGCCATCAATTTTTGAATTATTGGGAAAGTAAACACCCACAAATTTCTACCCATCCCATTCCTCATTTAGGTTCTTCATTTTCCTCATGCAGTTGGAGCTAGCTGGGAGTTTTCCTCACGTTTTTCCTGCATTTCCTTCATNCCCCCCCCCCCCCCCCCCATGAAGCCCATAGATGTTTATGAAATCGAATTTTCTATCATAGGGTTGTTTCCCCTTCTACCATTTTCATTTTTGGTTCCCAAGACGTTTTTCCTCATACCCAGAACTTGAGTTTTGAAGTTATGTGCATCCCTTTTTTGGTCTGAAATAGTTAGAAGTCGAAGAGGCCTAGAACTGGCTTGATAAACCTAGTGAACATAGGAACCTCACAAAGAGATCAAGATGGGCTGGCTATTATTCTATGCACACCCTGAAAAGCACTGGAAGGGAAGGTATGGCCTAAGGGATTGTGTAGCAATGAAGGGAATACTTCCTTGTGTTGGGTTTGTATGTATTGTGGGCCAAGATAGATGGATCTTGTGCAGGTGTCCATAGATTTGTGGTTGAGCTCGCTAGCTTAGAAATTCTACCTTTCCACTTCCTTAGCAGCGTGATAAACCCAACTGTAGATTGGTTTGGCTGAACCTTGATGTGTATTTGGCTATGTGTGAACATGTTGTTCCCTAGTTCCTTGTGGAAATCATGTCCAGCTCAGGGGTGGAAGTGGTGCTGAGAGATTGATGAGCACATTGGCCTATGGTTGGGTAGAACGTTTCAGCGACATAGCTAGTTGCAGGACAACTTCTTTTTCAAGATAAGTATTTTCTTGTGTTAATTCTGCAATGTATTTGCTTTATGAATTATTATGAACATTATGAATGTGTTGAATGATATTTTATTCCACTGTATTTACATGTATTATTCATCTGCGCATGTCTTTTATTTCAATTCATTATTGTTTATGTTCATGGGACTAGAGCCTCGGTTTGATAGACAACAGAGCAACAATGGAGTCACGTCCTCTATCTTGACAAGAATAGGGGAGGGGACATGACAGTGTGGTATCAGAGAACTGATTGCAGCATTGAGCCTAAATGGGCCAAGATGAATAGTTGATAGAGGTAATCTCACCCTTTGTGGTCAGTAGAAAAGGAAGAAGACATAAAACAATTTCAAAAAATTTTCTAAGTGTGTTTGAAAAATTGCATGTCGGCAAGATTTGTTGAGTTCGTCGATGCGTCTCGAAAAACTTTGGAAAGTTTATTGACACATCGAAATAAAATGGTGATTTTTCTGAAACATCGAAAGAAAATGGCGAGTTTTCCAACAAAGGGAGAAAAATTTTCAATAATTTATCTAAGTGTTTGAAAATTTTCCATGTTGACAAGACTCAATGAGTTTTGTCGATACATGTCGGCTGAGTTGGTTGATTTGCGCCGATGGTGTTAGCGTGAAAGGCTGAGTTGAGCCGATAGAGAAAGGAATAATTTTTTTATAAGTATGGACATGTCAACAAAACTTGTGGAGTTTTGTCGACGCATGTCGGAAGAACTGAGTAATTTTCATTGACACATGTTAGCCAAACTCAGTGAGATTCGATGATACATCTCTGCAATATTTGCTGAGATCATCATGAAAAAGAATTTTTTTCTAAGTGTTTGAAAATTTCTATGTCAGAAAAACTTGGCTAGTTTTGCCGATACGTCGAAAGAAAACGACGAGTTTTGTCAATGCGTCAGAAGCAAAAGCAGAGTTTTGTCTATGTATCGGAAGAAAATGCGGAGTTTTGCTGACACCTGTCGAAATAAATTGGTAAGTTTGTTGAGGAAGAAAGAAAAATCTTCAAAAAAATTTCAAGTTTGTCGATGAAGAAAGAAAAATCTTCAAAAAATTTTCTTAGTGTCAAAATTTCCATGTCGGAATAAATGGTTAATTTTTGCCGATATGTGTCGGGGAAAATCAACGAGTTTTTCCGATACGTGTCGGGGAAACTCAATGAGTTTTGCCAACACATCGGAAGAGAAATTGATATTTTCCAATACGTCGGAAGAAAATGACAAGTTTTGATGATATGTCGGAAGGAAACGATGAGTTTTGCTGACACGTCGGGAGAAAAAGAGGAGTTTTGCTGACACGTCGGGAGCAAAAGCGGAGTTTTTCCGACACGTCAGCAGAAAAAGATGAGTTTTGTCGATCGACAAAAAAGGCGATTTTCATTGATACGTTTTAGAAAAACTCAGCAAGTTTTTTCGATCCGTTGAAAGGAAAAGGTGTGCTGAGCTGACATGTTGAAAAACTTTGACGAGTTCATCGATCGAAGGAAAAATAGAAAATTCGTCGAAACAGAGAATTTCAACAGGTTTTTCAGTGGGGCAAGCCCCCTTAACCCCCGTCATCCCCCTAAGACAGTCGTTGATTGTGAGAAGGTCTATGTTTTGACAAGTTTCCAATATAAGATTTTTCAAATGAAGGTAATGTTGTAAAGGAAAGTTTCCTATGGCTAGGGTTTAACAGGCCATCAACGTACTGGGGTTGAAAGAGAGATGCACAATGTTCAACAAGCATATATAAGCAAGTTTCAGATATTAGAATGGTTCATACCTTAGCCAAATGAAGGTTGATCCAAGCAGCCCTTCAATCCTCTTCTTGATCCTCTTGCTCCTATTTCTCCAAGAGATCTGCAAACAAATTATACCTTCCTCAAACCAATATGACCACATATAAAGTAATGATAATCAAAACAATAAAAGAAACTATTCTGATTAACATAAGCATATGATCATAAAAAAAGATTCAATGACACATTGAACAATGATTTGGGAAGAACAAGGACATCACATCTTTATTAATCTTGAAAACAAGTACAAGTATACCTTCTCTTCAAGTTCGGCACCTCACGAAAGCTTGATCTGGTTCTACTGCTTCTCTTCTCCAAGGAACTCATCCTCCAAGCTCTGCAACACAAGGAGAAAGCTTCTATGGCAAAGGTGTGGGAAAAGAGAGTCCCAATTCCTCCAAGCATATATAAGCAAGTTTCAAAGATTAGAATGGTTCATACCTTAGCCAAACGAAGGTTGATCCAAGCAGCCCTTCAATCCTCTTCTTGCTCCTCTTGCTCCTCTTTCTCCAAGAGACCCGCAAATGAATTATACCTTCCTCAAACAAATATGACCACATATAAAGTAATGATAATCAAAACAATAAAATAAACTATTCTGATTAACATAAGCATATGATCATAAACAAAGATTCAATGACACATTGAACAAAGCTCATTTTTAGGGTACTTCTAGGAAATTTCAGACTTTGTTGTCTTCTGAAAAGTTTTAGCTAACAGAAATATATTTCTAATGATGTAGAGATGAGGTCAAATAGAGTTACAGAACTCAAGATATGGGTCCTCCAATTTAGGTGTTTTTTCAGTGACTTTCATGAAGTGTCGACATGCGACATAATCATGGGAAAGTGTTCACAGGAAGAGATGTGTCATTTTGAGCTATAACAGATGCCCCCTAATGTATGAGGTTAGAGGGGAAGACGATATACGAAATACATTATAAAGGATACAACTGAGTATGGAGAGAGTAGAGAATCCAAGATTGAAAGGCTCGAACAAAGGTACCTGAAAGAGAGATAAATGTCAGACAAAACTGATCTCTGGGACATACAAGTCCATACACAAATCATTGCCATAAAGATACAGGCAGATCCAACATATATATAAGTGATGAAACTATCATGGTCGCTTAATATGCAAAAAGGCGCCATATCAAATCTAAAGAATTCATGGCCACAAATGAACAAGGTGGATCCATGCTCAACAATCGATCATAGCCACAATAATACAAGGTGGATCTATGTCTCAGCAAAATGTCATATAAAATGTGACAAGGTCTTGCACAACTCAGGCAATAGCAAAAATGACGATGTTATTGTCAACCCAAGGTCTTCAATCCAAACCGCCCAAAAGGTACGAATCCTAACCATGCGATTAAAGGAGCTGAAGTCGAACATGGAGGAAACTATTTGATTACCAGTCAATAATGAGAACCGTTAACAAACACGAGGGAAACCACCATTAATGAAAATGGTCCCCAAGGTACCTAGTACATTTTAACAAGTGTGAATACAAGGACTTGAAGTCGAACACTTGAAGAATCCATTGACTAGGAGACAATAAAGTATTCTCACTACCCAATAGCAAGGGAAATTGCCACTGATGATTGCAATCCCCAAGGTACTGTCATAAAACTCTAAATCTCATCCCCAGAGCAAGATGTGTTGCAGTCGATAGGAAGAGATCTGTTGGAAGGAAGGCATTAAGGCATCCTTCATCATCCAACACGAGGTAAGTCAAATACCAATTGGATCTAGAATTGGTACTGAATTTCACAACAAGGACCGCAGAAGACATGATGTAATAAAATGATACCAGGGAATGGCCGACACAAAAGGTTAAGGCAACTACAGAATGGCTGACAAAGGTTTAATCCTTGAACAATGATCATAACACAAAAAGTGACTTAGTCATCTTTTGACATGAAAGGACCAACGACACAAATTTGCAATGTAGGAGACATTGATAGATTCCCCATATAATTGGAAAAGAAACCAATGGGGGCAGTAAAAAAATATGAATTAGGTTAAGGTCAAAACACTAGGACCCAACTATTGATAGACTCAAAACTGGTGCTTTGTTCAAGGAAACAAGACTTGCTTCCATGATGTAAAAAACATGTGAATGAACTTCCCTTCCCCTCTTTCTTGTAAAGGTTTAATGAGTCCAAGAAAGCAAACTCGGGACCTTCTTCATTTTTGGAAATCTTGAATAAGAGACAGAAGAATGCTTGATAAAGCACTGATTCATGGATTTTATGAGCCCGAACTAGTACATGCTCGACAATGTTTTCATAGTTTAGAGAGTCTGAAAACTCCAAAGAAGACTCCAGGGAGGAACTTTTTCATCCAATTTAGTCTCTTGAGGCCGAAAAAGTATAAAACAAACCAAAGAAGAACTCTCTTAACTTTTGAAGAAGAAAAGGTGCACATTTTTCGTACTTAGTTAGGGAGGTCCAAAAAAGGTTAAATTACCACCTACCCAATGCTCCTTCAAAAGAAACATATAGCCTGAGTTTTACGAGTGTGAAGGAAGGCAAGATCACTTGGAAAGGTCCATTTGATTACAAGAAATGGGGCTTACAACAGTAAACTCGATGCTTTGTTCTTTAGGGTTTAATGACCATGACAAAGACATAAAGTACACTCATAATATTTTTCATGTTTTGGTCCAGAGCACGAAAAAGAGAAAACTAAGCTCATACCGGGGGTTCCTTTCCATAAGTTTAGTCCCTCAAGTCCATAAAAGTAATAAACCTATGCCTGAGAATACTCTTCTCAATCCCGAAGAAAAGAGAGTGTTCCTTTCTCGTATTATTCCACATGGTCCGAGAAAGCGATAACCTACCACCAATGTGGATGCCCATTCACATATTCTTAATGAGCCTGAATGGACAAGTTTACTTGGCAGTCAAGTCTATTTTAAGGAGTCAGACACGGGCCTAAATAAACTCAATATCTTTCCTGTGAAGTTTTAACGAGTTCGGAAAAGTCAACTCGCAACCTCCTTACTATTTTTAATGAGCTCAAAGAAGAGTAGAAAGAATGCTATAAATGCGAGGAGACGAGTGTCATAGGAAAGTGAAACTAGTGCCAAGCGTGAGGAACAAACCTATGCATAATGAAAGGAACATGAGCAAGATAAGGACACTCGGGGAACGTCTCCTCAAGGTAAAGGGCGTCAAGTTGCAAAGGAAAAATGATACAAGGCTTAGCGACGATGAGAACAAAGATGAGGGATTATACAACAATCTAAAAGCGTGGAAGCCGACATCAGGCTCATAAGCACGAGCAGGGAACATGTAAATGCAGTTACAGCTTGAACAATAAGACAAGGCCAGTAAACAATTGGGAATCCAACTAAGAATCCTATCTCCAAGAAACAACAACATCAGGATCATATTCAGAAGAAAAGATTCGATGCGGGTCTCTTTGGCAGAAAACACATGTGACTTTGCTATATTCTATAAAAGGTGTAGTCAAGTCAAAATAAACAAAAGAGGATTCTATCACACCAAGGCTCGAGGTTTTATAATAAGTAAGATCAACCTCAGAAAGAGAGAAAAAATTAATAACGGAGATAGAGTCTGTAGGAACAAACTCAGTATCACGGGAGTTGAAAAATTCATAAGAAAAATCAAGCTCATCAGGATCACCGAATTGCTGTTCAAAGGAAGAGTCAAAAGACTCAACAAGACCAACATAAAAAGAAAGGTCGGGCTTACTAGGAAAATTAGGGTTAGACTTAGTCACAACTGAACCAACATCCAAAAGAAGGTCAAATTATATCAAATACTCTAGGAGGAATTCATCCGAAGGAAGGAGATCATTCAATATAGGACACATGTCTAAACTTTCAAATGGATCAACAGAGTGGAGAGAAGGCTCCACAGTATGTACAGGATGACTCACCTGGTCAACTACTAGGACCAAGTCCCGAGAAGGTAAGCATGAAAACAAAGGCTACTTCTCAGTAGCAATTGAACACAAAGGACATGAGGCCACATAGCTCACCTGTGGTCGGGTAGTGTCTATAGAAACACTGGGAATTGATAAGGGAAATACCTAGTGTCTAATTGGGTCAGGAGATGGATCAAGAAAATCAAACTGATCGATAGTGACAATTTCTTCGCCATGATTAAAGTACATCACACGAAAGAATGTTGACACCACAGCTTGCATGGTATAGACATAATCACATCCAAGGAGCATATTGAAGTCAAAGGGGTCTTCTACCACCATGAAGTCAACTAAGATGGTCTTCCCACCCAAAGTAACAGGTGTTTGAGAAAGAATTCCCAAGGCTATACAAGTTCTTCTATCAAATGCTAGTAACTGACTAGCAATCAACACAAGGCTGGGAGATCCCATGCCTTGCCAAGCACAAGCAGACAAGATACGAACTGAAGCTCCTTCATCAACAATGCAACGAGCAATCGTGTATGGTTCAACTTTGACCTTCATCTGGAAAGGTGCATTAGAAGGAAGGTGTGGCTCAACTAGGCTATCCCAATCAAAGGAAGCAATCCGAGAGCTTGGTGGGGGTTGATCCAAAGCGAGTTCAGTTCCCCCTTGTTCAGTAAGTTCTAAACTAGCAGTGAAGAAAATGTGACTAGCAAACACTTCACTCTCCAAAGGAAGAGTGGGATTGATCGACAATGGAATCGATTCAACTGCTTTGTGAAAGTCACTCTCTGAAGGGAGAGTGGGATTGACCAAATATGACATTGGTTCAATCACATCAGGATCACTCTCCAAAAGAAGAGTGGGATCGACCAAAGCTGAGATTGTTTCGACCACTTGATCAACCAAAGGTTGAGTAGGTTGTTGAGAAACTATAGGTTGTTTAGGAGAAGGAAATTTTTGAGTCTTGGACCACACTCTTCGCACCTCTGTGATAGCAGGGCACTGGTGAGTAAGATGATATCCCTCACATAACTTACAAGGGAACTTAAGTTTTCACTTCGAATGACCAGTTTTCTCAACGGTGTTAACATGACTAGCAGTGGCTGACTGTTTGCTCTCAACATGATCTACAGAGGGTGATAGTTTGCCCCCAGCATGACCACTAAAGGCTGGGTGACTGAGTCCAACCTGACTAAGAGAGGTTGGTTGTTGAAAAATTTTAGGATGTTCAAAAACGGGATGACCATGAAACCAAACTCTTCGCATCTCCACAATGGAAGGGCATTTATAAGTAAGGTGGTCTGTCACAAAGCTTACGAGAAAACTTGGGCTTGTGTTTTGAAAGGGTAGTCTTTTCAACAGTTCCAACATGACTTGCAGTGATTGACGGATTGTCTTCAGCATGAACCACAGAGGCTAAGAGACTTCCCCCAGCATGACTTGCAGAGGCTGAGAGACTGGATCCAACATGACCTATAGAGGTTGGATGGGCACCACCAGCATGAACAATAGAGGCTGAATTGTTAGGATCAACATGCTTTGCAGCAGTTGAGTGTGTGCCCCCAGCATGAGCTTCAGAGGCTGGGTGGATGGATCCAACATGACTTGCAGAGGTTAGATGGGGAGGTTCAACTTGAACATCAGAGGTTGAACGGGTGCCCTCAGCATGAACTACATAGGATGAGTGACTAGATCCAATGTGGCCTAAGAAGGTTAGAAGGATCCCACCAGCATGATGAACAGAGGCTGGATGGTGAATATCAACTTGACTTACAGAGGTTGAGTGCTTAGATCCAACATGAACTGCAAAGGTTGGATAGGTGCCCCCAACAACAACTGCATAGGCTGGGTGGTGAGTTTCAACTTTACCTATAGAGGTTGAATGGGTGCCCCCTTTATTATGTGCCTTCTTCCTATTCCTCCTTCTTTTACTCCTTTTAGACTATTAGTTACTAGTATCAGTACTTTCACAGCATGAGGTAGAAGGATAATCAACTACAGGTGAAGGGGAAACATTGTTTTGATGCCCTTGATATAAGGAGCTTACTTGAGAAGCACCAGGAGCATTCATGATAGTTGGAGTGGAAAACAACCACACCGGTATCCCTAGGGTGATTCTAGGTAGATTCAGGGTGGCCATCAAAGGAACAACAACATTCGTTGTGAGAGGAATAGTACAAGGAGTTCCTGGCATGGGGATCTCTTGGTTGGTGTTCAAAGGGGTGTTATCCATAGTTTCAAACTAGGATACAAAGTCTAAGGTTGACAGGAAACCAAAAGTATAAAGCACACACCTAAAGGAAAGCTAAGCACATACAAACCACAAAGCACTCACTAAAAAATTCCTAAAGCCAAACAGACAAATAGGTATAAGATATGCTTTCCATAAGAAATCTGAGAGACAGTTACTTAGCATCCCTGTAGATGTTCTTAGGCACAAGCGGAGGAATCACCCACTGCCCTCCCACACCTTCTACCGGGGTTACCTTCCAAGCCCGTCCAAGGTCAACCAGAAATAGCCTTTCGGTGTACCTGTGTATAAACCCTAGATGTCAAAAGAGACTAAATGCTACCTTAACTATATTGATAGTCTAGGGGGACAGTCGTAAGCCTGGTTCATACGCATGGGCAGGGTAGCAAAACCTGAAACCCTGTCTAAGATGGAAGCCCTAAATGCGCAAAAACCTTGGTATATGCTTTGACAAGGAATTAGAGGGTTATCTCCTCAGTCCCACTCTCCACGCGGCCTCGTGCTTAACTCCTGTTTGAGAGGAGCTTCCCAGATACAATCAACATAGAAAAGGGTTTACCTAGTGATTGGGCAACTACGTGTAAAATTTTAACACTTATGGAGAGTGTTTATGCCATAAATTGTTCCCAGACTACAAGAGAACAAGCCAACACAATCTCAAATATCTCAATGAAACAAAATAGAGTTTTTAGGGTTTTTGGTTGAGAAGTTTGATAACAAGAGGGAATGCATTCATAAATCCAAATAAACACTAAATCATAAGCATGGAAAAACTGAGCTGCATAACATAATAACCATTATCCAACAGAAAAACAACATTGAGGTTCATCCACAAATGGAAAGCACTACAAGTATAAAAACTTTAAACCAGCAATTAAATTACCAACTGAGTATCTAAACAAGCTATAAATGAAGCCATAGAACAAACATGAAGGGTAAATGGAGCATATATTTCATAATCAGTATTTTAAATACACATAAGAGTCATTTACTTAGCTAATGAACAAGTTTGAAGACGCCCTCTTGCCAGCCAAAAAATACAAACCCTTAGTCCTCTTTGTGACATACATTAATACTACCCTTCAAAATTGGTTAAGGACTAAACCCTAACTGCTTTTCAACCTACTCATTGAACTAGTTTTATCCAAATAATAATTACAAAAATCAAATAACCTTCAAAACATAACTAATAACTGATTGTGTTAACAAGTTTTACAGATCTTTAGTTGCTTCAGCTAATAAGGCTATCCCTTCTAGGGCTTGGGCTTTCTTTCTGGCCTTCAGTTGACCTACTTCCATGTCTGCCATCTTTCTAGAGAGTTCTTCATTTTGCTGCTGTAGATCTTTGATGGTTTGTTTCAACATTGTAAATTGACCCTCTGTATTCCTCTTCCTTTTTAATGCCTCTCTTGAGACTGCAATCAGCTCCTGATAGTGGCTATTCACCTCATCCAGATGCTCTCTAAGTCTTCTATTTGCCATGACCAAACCATCATTTGTCTCCTGCATATATTCTACTTGATACTTATACTTTTTTATAGTTCTCTGTAAATTCTCTTTTTCTGAATCAAAGGCTTTATTTCCTGTTGTGGCTTGCATCTCATTTGGAAGCCATGGAATGTTTAATCTCTTATAAATTTCTTCATCTTCTGGCAACAATTCTGTAGGAGTTTCAGGAAAACTTAGGTTTTCTTCAGTCTCAGCATCATACGGAACATCTTCCTCCACCATCACCTTCTTTTCTGTGTGAGAAGCCATTAGAGAGAATTTGAGGTCAAAAATGGGCCTCCTAAGAGATGTACTACAAAAATATAAGATATATTAAAATATTATGAGTTAGGGGTTTTATGGGGTAGGTATATATGACAACTCATCTCCTACACTACTTTTTATGCACAATATAAATAACCATGGTTGAGTTACTTTTCTAAATTGACTATAAATAAAATTAATAAAATAACTCTACAATGATGTGATTAAGATTCATTCT
>LPNX010310482.1:59348-90493 GCA_001517045.1 Pseudotsuga menziesii | reverse complement strand
ATGGGGGATGATGTCATCTACTATAATGTAATTGGTTGATTTTTATAGTACATTTTGGTCCTTTTGAGGCCCATTTTTTACCTCAAATTCTCTCTAATGCTTTATCTCACCTTCTTGTTGTTCCTACAACATTTGACTGCGTACCTCTAGAAATATATCAGACAGTTTAGTCTCAGTAAGGACAGACTCTCTTTGTAATTCCATTGGCCTTTTACCTTTACTGTAACCCTTATCCTCATTCATTTTTTCATCAGCTGAGGAACCATCTATCACTAATACTCTTTCTTTGTTCAATTTAGGGTTTAGCAATTTCTTCATATTCAGTCTAAGCTTGTTCCTAGGCCTATTTTTTGGTCTCCACACCGGAGCAATTTCACCCAACATTTTGAAAGTTTTACCCTCATGGGTTACAGAGGAAAATTCAACAACTTTTAATTTCTTTCTCTTTGGCAAAGCTACCTCATCACCCTGGCTGTGGAATTCCTTTTTAATACAAACCCTAGTTGCATCACTAATAGGGACTCTATCATCCTCAAACAGACATTTCTCATCTTCTGACAGGACTGTGATTGGACTTTGTTTTTGAACTTCAGTATCCTCTTCATCACCTGAAATTTTCTTTGCAAGTACAATATTTTCAGCAACAAATGTCTCTGCTAGTGCATCATTCTAAACAGGCTCGGTCTCCTTATTATCAGACTGCAAATATTTTCTCTCCTTTTCATTAAGATGTTGTTTAGACTCAAAATATTCATTTGTAGGATCTGAAACTTCCTCCAATTTAATCCTGTCTTCATCTTTAACCTTTATCTTCTATTTCAGCTTGCTGATCAAGGTTTGTCCTTTATCAGCTTGTTTTCTATGAGATCGTCCTTCTTGACCATTTTGAAACCCTAACCAGAAAAGGAAATATTCCCAGGCCTTTCCCCTACTCTGCAAAATGGTGTTTATAATGAGTTTGATAAGTCCATGGTGAAAAATGGACTATCTAGTATCATTTTGGTGTTCCTTGATTCTGCAAGACATCTTCTGCATGCTCTTTAGAAAGAATAAGGATAGGTTTATCTTGGATTCATTAATGATGTGTTGAAGAAATCTGAAGTGGTATTTAAAAATGAAGGCATATCTTCCTTCACATGTAATATAACTTTGTAAAACCTTAATAGGTTCTATCCATTCAGGCCTGAAGATATGAATGGGTACACCCTTACCCCAATCTGCAATTACACCAGGTAGTAAGTACTTTTGTGCATTAAAGGTGAATGGCACCTTCTTAAACCATAATTCTCCCTCATTCTTAATTCCTATTGCCTCAGCTACCAACTCCTTGGTCAATTTGAATTGCAAAGTATCAAAAGATACCGTGTCTTTGTCATAGCACTGAGCAAACTTATGAAATACCTCTACATCGTATCCATCAATTTTCTTGAAAAATATCAACCATCCTGCATTTGCAAATAGCTCTGCACATTCTGGAAATTTATCTATCCAACTGAGATCAGTGGGTTCAGCTCTATTAGTTTTTCCACTTTTCTTCATTTTCGCTATGGTTTACAGCGCCTGTCAATTATCTCACAGTCTATTTATCTTAAAATCATCATAGTCTACCCTATCACACAATTCAGGAAATCTTCTGTACCAAATTGCAACAATTTGACCTAATCACAAAATTCAAGGACCTCCAATAGTTCTGCTCTGAAGTTTACTATTTCAAACGATGAATACTTGAATATATTGGTTAATATTTCATCATTCATAGTCTATTAGATGAGAAAACTCATATCCCTCCTTCAAATTTTTCATTATGGATTTTATCAGAAAACACCCAATTAAAAAAACCCTATCAAATGCCATGCGGGGTACCTGCTTAGAAGCTCAATACAAGCGCTGGAATGCGATCTCTTCAAGAGTTAGGTGTCAAATTTCTCGTTCCAACTGTCTTTAACTGTCCAAATCACTTCAAACTGTAGCTGCTGGAAATCCCTAAATCTTCATTTAGTTGTAAAAACTCTGATTTCTCAATAGCATGTTCTCACAACAACTTTCAATGCCTTCATATACTTCAGATTAAGAAAATATTCTCGAAAACTCTTCCTCGTTCAACTCGCTGTAATCATTCACCCTGTGTTGCATGCAGTCGCCATGATTTGTCTCATAGAATGACTATCCATCTGTTTCAATGATAAACTTGGCAAGACACGTATCAAATGTGATAAATGATGTGGTTAACACCTCAGGGACAAGACACCCGAAAAAATCGAACTGAAAAATAACGATTTTGGCACCCTTCCTCTTGAACTAGTGGAGTCACCAATTGATTTGTCAAGATAGATTTTGTTTTTCCTCATTAGAAAGAGGAAGGGGTGACAATGGTTCAAATTAATTAGGGCTACATAAAGCTTGGGATGACTGAAACCTTCTAATTCTTCTAGTTATTTTCAGTATCTATTCTGGGTTTGAAACACCCAACTGCAAAGGTGAAATAGGTATGTTTCTAGTTCCAATTCCCCTATTAGCCACTGTGACAAACTGGTGAAAAGTAGTCTTTAAGATATTCTAGTTTAAGTTCACCTCTTAAAACCAGTGAAATGATAAGTATCCCAGGGATATGTTTTCAACTTCATTCCCCGGCAACGTCGCCAAAGATGTTTATGCCAGAAATTGTTCCGATACTACAAGAGAACAAGCCAACACAATCTCAAATATCTCAATGAAACAAAATAGATTTTTTAGGTTTTTCAAGGGTTTTTGGTTGAGAAGTTTGATAACAAGAGGGAATGCATTCATAAAGCCAAATAAACACTAAATCATAAGCAAGGAAAAACTGAGATGCATAACATAATAACCATTATCCAATAGAAAAACAACACTGAGGTTATCCACAAATGGCAAGCACTACAAGTACAAAAACTTTAAACCAACAATGAAATTACCAACTGAGTAGCTAAACAAGCTATAAATGAAGCTAGAGAACAAACATGAAGGGTAAATGGAGCGTATATTTCATAATCAGTATTTAAAATACACATAAGAGTCATTTAATTAGCGAATGAACAAGTCTAAAGACCTCATCTTGCCAACCAAAAAATCCGAACCCTTAGTCCTCTTTGTGACATACATTAATACTATCCTTCAAAATTGGTTAAGGACTAAACCCTAACTACTTTTCAGCCTACTCATCGAACTAGTTTTATCCAAATAATAATTACAAAAATGAAATAACCTTCAAAACATAACTAATAACTGATTGTGTTAACAAGTTTTACAGATATTTAGCTGCTTCAGCTAACAAGGCTATCCCTTCTAGGGCTTGGGCTTTCTTTCTGGACTTCAGTTGATCTGCTTCCATGTCTGCCATCTTTCTAGTGAGTTCTTCATTTTGCTGCTGTATATATTTGATGGTTTGTTTCAACATTGTAAATTGACCCTCTGTATTCCTCTTCCTTTTTAATGCCTCTCTTGAGACTACAATCAGCTCCTGATAGTGGCTATTCACCTCATCCATATCCTCTCTAAGTCTTCTATTTTCCATGACCAAACCATCATTTGTCTCCTGCATATATTCCACTTGATACTTATACTATTTTATAGTTCTCTATAAATTCTCTTTTTCTGAATCAAAGGCTTTATTTCCTGCTGTGGCTTGCATCTCATTTGGAAGCCATGGAATGTTTAATCTCTTATAAATTTCTTCATCTTCTGGAAACAATTCTGTAGGAGTTTTAGGAAAACTTAGGTTTTCTTCAGTCTCAGCATCACAGGGAACATCTTCCTCCACCGTCACCTTCTTTTCTGTGTGAGAAGCCTTTATCTCACCTTCTTGTTGTTCCTTCCACATTTGACTGTGTACCTCTAGAAATATATCAGACAGTTTAGTCTCAATAAGGACAGACTCTCTTTGTGATTCCATTGGCCATTTACCTTTACTGTAACCCTTATCCTCATTCATTTTTTCATCAGATGAGGAATCATCTATCACTGATACTCTTTCTTTGTTCAATTTAGGGTTTAGCAATTTATTCATATTCAGTCTAAGCTTGTTCCTAGGCCTAGTTTTTGGTCTCCACATAGGAGAAATTTCACCCAACATTTTGAAATTTTTACCCCGATGGGTGACTGAGGCAAATTCAACAACTTTTAATTTCTTTCTCTTTGGCAAAGCTACCTCATCACCCTGGCTGTGGAATTCATTTTTAATACAAACCCTAGTTGCATCACTAACAGGGACTCTATCATCCTCAAACAGGAATTTCTCATCTTCTGACAGGACTGTGATTGGACTTTTTTTTTGAACTTCAGTATCCTCTTCATCGCCTGGAATTTTCTCTGCAGGTACAATATTTTTAGCAACAAATGTCTCTGCTGGTGCATCATTCTGAACAGGCTCGGTCTCCTTATTATCAGACTGCAAATATTTTCTCTCAATGCCATTAAGATGTTGTTTAGACTCAAAATCTTCATTTGCAAGATCTGAAACTTCCTCCAATTTAATCATGTCTTCATCTTTAACCTTTATCTTCTGTCTAAGCTTTCTGATCAAGGTCTGTCCTTTATCAGCTTGTTTTTTGTGAGACTGTCCTTCTTGACCATTTTGAAGCCCTAACCAGAAAAGGAAATATTCCCAGGTCTTTCCCCTACTCTGCAAAATGGTGTTTATAATGAGTTTGATAAGTCCATGGTGAAAAATGGACTGTCTAGTATGATTTTGGTGTTCCTTGATTCTGCAAGACATCTTCTACATGCTCTTTAGAAATAAGAAGGGCAGGTTCATCTTGGACTCATTACTGATGTGTTGAAGAAATCTGAAGTCGTATTTAAAAACGAAGGCATATCTTCCTTCACATGTAATATAACTCTGTAAAACCTTAATAGGCTCTATCCATTCAGGCCTGAAGATATGAATGGGTACACCCTTACCCCAATTTGCAATTACACCAGGCAGTAAGTACGTTTGTGCATTAAAGGTGAATGGCACCTTCTTAAACCATAATTTTCCCTCATTCTTAATTCATGTTGCCTCAGCTACCAACTCCTTGGTCAATTTGAATTGCAAAGTATCAAAAGATACAATGTCTTTGTCATAGCACTGAGCAAACTTATGGGAGACCTCTGCATGGTATCCATCAATTTTCTTGAAAATATCAACCATCCTGCATTTGCAAATAGCTCTGCACATTCTGGAAATTTATCTATCCAACTGAGATCAGTGAGCTTAGCTCTATTAGTTTTTCCACTTTTCTTCATTTTCACTATGGTTTACAAGACCTATCAATTATCTCACAATCTATTTATCTTAAAATCATCACAGTCTTCCCTATCACGCAGTTCAAGAAATCTTCTATACCAAATTTCAACAATTTGACCTAATCACAAAATTCAAGGACCTCCAATAGTTCTGCTTTGAAGTTTACTATTTCAAACAATGAATACTTGAATATATTGGTTAATATTTCATCATTCATAGTCTATTAGGAGAGCAAACTCATATCCTTCCTTCGAATTTTTCATTATGGATTTTATCAGAAAACCCCCAATTAAACAAACCCTATCAAAGGCCACGCGGGGTACCTGCTCAGAAGCTCAATACAAGCGCTAGAATGTGATCTCTTCAAGGGTTAGGTGTCGAATTTATCGTTCCAGTTGTCTTTAACTGTCCAGACCACTTCAAACTATCGCTGCTGGAAAGCCCTAAATCTTCATTCAGTTGTAAGAACTTCGATTTCTCAGTAGCACGTTCTCACAACGACTTTCAATACCTTCGTATACTTCATATTAAGAACATATTCCCGAAAAATCTGCCGTGTTCAACTCACTGTCATCATTCACCCTGTATTGCATGCAGTCGCCATGAATTGTCTCATAGAATGACTATCCACCTGTTTCAATGATAAAATTGGCAAGACACGTATCAAATGGGATAAATTATGTGGTTAACACCTCAAGGACAAGACACTCGAAAAAATCGAATTGAAAAATAACGATTTTGTCACTCACGACTTTCTTGTAGCGCTCTAGTGTATTAATTTCGCTCTTGCGCTACAAGAAAGTCCTAACACATAATTTCACCTCATTAAATCACTAATCAGGTTTAAGACTTGGTTTATATGCTTAATCTCGACCTTAGTGTCATTTATGAAACCATTTAATCAATATATACCTTGTAGAACCCTTCAAGAATGAACTCTAAGCAAAATTTATAAAAGTGGGCTTAAAAATAAGAAAAATCAAAATGAAGAAAACTAAAAGGCTTGAACTCAAAATTAACCTTTATAAACCAAAATTTCCTAGAAGCAAAAATATTAGCAAGTTTCAAAAACATAAACAAAAACATAAAACTAAGGAAGACAAAATCATGACCTAACGGAGAGTTAAAACACCTTAATCCACAAGTCTAGCGTAAGCTAGTTGGTGTAGGAGCCTATAAAATAAAACTTACTAATAATTTTTAAATTATATCGTTCATTTTAATAGGTTGTTTTTAGTGAGAGGGTAAATGGCGTGAAAGTTATGTGGTGTTTTGACTGAAAGTTGAAACAAAATGACTAAGCAAAGAGAAATGAAATGCAAAAAGCAAAAACTATTCTCTTTATTTTTCAAATAGAAAATAGAAAGCCACAAAAGAACAATTTCTTTTTTATTTTTTTTTCAAAAACAATGATATGCCATGCAATCTAGACTAAAAACCTAATCTACATGCATATAAAGCAAACATGTGTTTTTGTCTTTTTCTTTTATAAATGAAAAAGAAAAATTTACCTACAAAGTAAAGTATGTAGATAACAAGAACAAAGCAAAAGGAACTCTGCTATACAACCACCAAACAAACTCTAGAATGCCCTAAAGTCAGTATAAACCCTACTTGGAAGGAAAGCTTGCATAAGAGACAAGTCAACTATTTTGGCATGGTGAATTTAATCAACAAAAGAAGAAGGAAAAAAACACCAACAAGCTTCTGAACTCAGACAAAGATCACCAATAGAGGCTGACCAGAAACATAAACCCAAAAATCATGCCAAGCAAAGGGGGTGGGGGAATGAGCAAAGAAAAAAACCTAATGCTACAAAAGGACTTACCACATAGATAAAGAACAACCAAAAGGGATGACACTAACTCCCTGGAGTCATGCACCTACAGAGGACACCAAAATACCTACCAAACATTCCACAACAGCAAAAAAAACCACATAAATGAGGAAAAAAACATTGTTTTAGGGGCACACATGAGTTATACTACTGACAGGTCGTGTGTCATATGCGGGTTGACAGTACAGCAATTCGCATGTACAAGCACACATGGTTTGTACCACTGACAAGTCACGTATCATACGTGGGTTGACAGTATAGAAATCCACGTGTAACAAACCAAACACACGACTGTTCAATCTGCAACCCGCATATGGGTGGAACAAATCCCAAAAAAGGTCAAAAAATTCCTTAGGAAGGCAGGGGAGATGTTCTATCAGACTGTTAAAGTGTTCCTAAGTGGCAAGAAAGGCCTGAAACCTTGCAAAATACTGAAAGAAATACAGAGAAACCCCAAACAGACAAGGCTCTCCCCAGTGAAGTTGCCAGTTCTGTTGTAAAGGAAAGTTTCCTATGGCTAGGGTTTAAGAGGCCATCAATGTACTGGGGTTGAAAGAGAGATGCACAATGTTCAACAACCATATATAAGCAAGTTTCAGAGATTATAATGGTTCATACTGTTAATTTTTCATATGCTTTACTAAGACATCAGTATATCATTTCATTTTTCATAATAAAAGCATATAAAGCAGGATCACTGAAAGAAACAGTATCACAAGAACAACACATATTTATCCTGGGAAAACCCTAAAGGGAAAAACCCAGCAAAAGCTTCCTCAATATAGACACCCCAAAAGGGAAAAAGGTAAAACCAACAAGGAGATCAAAAACCTAATTCTCCTCCTTCTCCTGCAACTCCTCTCCTCCACAAGAGCGCTATTCCAAGTGAGTGTGTGTGTCTCAAATGAGGAGCACTACACCTCTATTTATATTCATCCGTTTACTTAAAGTTTACTCAATCAACATGTCGGCTTAAGTTAACTCATGTAGGCTCGAGTTACACATGTAGGCTCAAGTAACCACACTGGGGTGCTGATGACCCATCTTTACAATTAGAGGGGACTACCTCATGACTCTTATTAGTTCTTCCGATTAGGAGCATCGGGGTACAATGTAATACAAGTGGTTCTCCCGGTTGGACCATCGGGGACCACAAAATATACATAAAGAATATTCTTCGAAGTTACAATATTTCAACACATACCTTATCCAAACGAAGGTTGATCCAAGCAGCCCTTCAATCCTCTTCTTGCTCCTCTTGCTCCTCTCGCTCCAAGAGACCTGCAAACGAATTATACCTTCCTCAAACCAATATGACCACATATAAAGTAATGATAATCAAAACAATAAAAGAAACTATTTTGATTAACATAAGAATATGATCATAAACAAAGATTCAATGACACGTTGAACAATGATTTGGGAAGAAGAAGGACATCACATCTTTATTAATATTGAAAACAAGTACAAGTATGCCTTCTCTTCAAGTTCAGTATGTCACGAAACCTTGATTTGGTTCTACTGCTTCTCTTCTCCAAGGAACTCAGCCTCCAAGCTCTGCAACACAAGGAGAAAGATTCTAGGGCAAAGGTGTGGGAAAAGAGAGTCCCAATTCCTCCAACATAATGATGCAAAGATTCAAGTCCCCCCTCATGGAATTCCCTACCTCTATTTATATGCTTAATGAAGAGTTAGGGTCGAAGACAAACTAGTTACAACTGAAGGAGTCAGTTGCATAACTACCCAAACTACCCGAATTTCAAAATACGTATTTTTTTTACATTTTCAGGAGGCGTACGTAGGTTGCAGAGACTACAGTCGCATACACGAGGAGGTGTATGCAGGTTGAAATGCAAAAAGTGACATATTTAAGGTGTACATGAGTATTATATATAGCAACTCGCGTACATACATGGGTTTCCTTAAAGAAACTCACATACACATCATGAAATCTCATTTTTAGGGTACTTCTAGGCATTTTCATACTCTAGTGTCTTCTATAAAGTTTTAGTTAATAGAAATATCTTTCCAACAATGTAGAGATGAGGTCAAACGGAGTTACAAAACTCAAGATACAGAGTTACAAAACTCAAGATATGGGTCCTCCAAGTTAGGTGTTTTTTCAGTGACTTTCATGAAGTGTCATCGTGGAAGTGTCGACATGTGATGGAATCATGGGAAAGTGGTCACAGGTAGAGATGTGTCATTTCGAGCTATAACAGGTAAGAAATTTATAAATTTTTGAGAATTTCTTGCAGCTAACAATTGTGTTTATGAACACATTTTGCAAAATCATAGTCACATCAAAGGAAGCATTCCACATAGTGCAGTTTGGAAAATTTTGGTCTTGGTTGGGCTAAGAAGATGATCGTCATGAATTATGAACAAGATCCCTATCAGCTTGAGGCATATTCCATGGGGATAACATACATGTTGATAATGCTGAAACATAATCTAATGGGAGGATAAATCAAGAGACTCCCTCAGATATTGCAGCTACCATGAGGAGCCTAAGGGTGGAGTTGCAAAGTTACAAACAAGATAATGAAAGGATGATTAAAGCCCAGGAAGAGAAAATCAATTGAATGCATGCATGCTACAGAGTTTGACATACATCCAAACTCAGATAAACTCTGGGAATCAAGAATCAAATCTAGAAGGGAGTGGGAATAGTTCAAGGATAAATTCTCGCAAGAGAACCAATAGCTAAAGAAGAGTTCCTAGAGATAGAACCCATACTCCAGAAATATCTTCTAGTGGGTCCTATGACTCTAAAGAATCCATTGGGGGTTCAAGCTCTTCATCTCATAGGAGAAAGAGGAAGAGGCATTACAATAACAATTCCTATGGGGAATTTAAGAAGGAAAAGCCTCCTACATTTGATGGTGAGGTAAAATATGGTCAAGAAGCTAAAGCTTGGCTTCTTGGGATGAGACAGTATTTCCAAGTCCAAGAATACTCTGGAAATATGAAGGCAAGGGTAGCCATCTTCAACTTAAATGGAAGAGCATCTATATGGTGGGAACACCTCAAGAAAGTGAAGAAGATCAATGAAAGAAAGATTGTGTGGAAACAATTAAAGAAATATTTCATGCAGAAGTACCACTATGATAGGTACTATGATGATAAGATTAAATATTTCCATGAGATGAATTTGAGACAATTAACCATGGAAGAATACACAAACAAATTCTTGGAATTGCTATCATATGTCAGGTATATCCGAGATGATAAGGTGAAAATTCAGTGTTTTCTAAGTGGGCTACCTCCGGCATATAAACATAGGATTGAATTTGATGAACCTCGAACTCTAGAAGAGGCAATAAGGAAGGCCAAGTATTACTATGATCAAAACAAAAGCAAACATGATTTCTATAAGACATGGAAGGACAAGAGGAATGAGAAGTTCGAGCAAATGAAGAAAGGTTTCAAACCCTCTCACCTCGGAAATTAGCAAAGGAAACCATCACAAGCTGTGACTAATCCATCCAGAATGATGGGAGACAAGCCGAGAGATCCAGAGGATCCAAGAGAACCACTTCAATGTTGGGGATGTGTAGGAGACCATATGCTTAGCTATTGTCCACATCAGAATGAGAATGTAAGTCAAGTTCACAACATCTAAGGAGATGAAACTGTGGGTTAAGTGGCGAGGACCATCCCTAGAATCTATGTAGCACTAGAGGACCGCTAGGCATATCATCAATCAAATGTGGTTGAAGTTGAAGGTAAGATTGCTAAGCAATCTATTTCTATTTTGATTGACCTAGGGTCTACTCACAATTATATCACTCCTAAAATTGTTGAGATTTGTGCCTTGAAGAAATTAAAGCATAACAAATCATAGTTAGTTCAACTAACCATTGGAACCAAGAGAAAAGTTAGTGAAATTGCATAGAAATGTCCATTAGAGATGGATGGGCTATTAACTTACAAAAACCTGAATATTCTGCCATTTGGTTCCTATCATGTTCTCATTGGAATGGACTAGTTGGAAGCACACAAGGTTAAAATTAACTGCTACAACAAGACATTTGAATGCATAGATGAAGAAGGAAAACCACTGGTTGTAAGAGGCATTCCAAAGGTGATTTCTGTTAGGCAGGTTTCAACAATGGAGTTGAAGAAGTTATGTAGGAAAGGTTGTCGATTGTATACATCCCATGTTTTGGAGGCAACGAAAAATGAAACTCCTAGGTTGGAGGACTATCATGTATTGCAAGAATTCAGGGATGTTTTTCCTGATGAGATTCTAGGACTTCCTCCAAAGAGAGACATTGATTTTACAATTGAAATTGTGTCGGGATCCACACCAGTGTCCAAGACACGCTACATGATGAGCACACCATAATTTCTAGAGATAAAAATGCAGTTAAAAGAGTTGTTGGAAAATAAATATAAGATTGAGTGTGTCCCCGTGGGGAGCACCAGTTCTATTTGTGAAAAATAAAGATGGTACACTGTTGTAGATACAACAGATCCCATGTTTTATCCAAAACATGGAAGCCCCAATTTTATATGCAAAGGTAATGTTTTATGGTCCTTAGTCATTTTAGGGGTTCCCATAATGTTTATCATGGTTTCTATGTCTTTGTAAATATTTTATTTAGTTAACATTTTTGAAAATTTATGCACTTTTTGTGTGTTTTTGTGGATTGCACGAAGAACTAAATTTTCCCAAAATTGTGTCTTTCCCGCAACCCGAAATGTAGATCATGGGAGCTTGGTTTTGTGTTTCCAAATTTTTGATCCCGTAACCCGCAATATGGATTGTGGGTGCAGAAACATTTTTAATAATTGCAGTTTGTCATCCTGAAACTCGCAACCCGAAATTTGCATGTAATAACCAAAAAATTCATAAAAAATTTAAATTTTTCATGTAACATAAAATATTCATATTTGTCACTGCCTAAGGACAAGTAATTGCTAGTGGTTACTTCAATTAGTAGTATTAAAATCTAACATTCAAAGATATTTAGTTCTAAATGATTTGTTTTTTACCTTGATAGTACTATGTTACGGGTGTTAAATTTTGCAGTTAAGTTCAAAAATGAGAGGCAAGAAAACTATAATTGAATCTGATATTAAGTGTGCTTTTACTGTCTTATAACAAAATAGGAAAGAGATTTAGTTGAGATCAGGGCTTACTTAGCTTACAACTAATGCAGTGAAGTGATGCTTCTTTTACAGGTTTTAAACAGGTAAGTAGTTTTGTTTCCAGTATTTCCAGGTCGAGATTATCATTCAACTAGCATAGAATAAGATGCTAGTTAAATTGTTTGTTTGCAGCTTGACCAAGTAAGAGGTATTACTGATATTTTATTGTTAGAAACTGCATAAATGTTCGTAAAACAAAATTGTAATAAACTAGATCTAGTTTAGTGATGTTTACTGTCACAGAACTTATTCAAATAACTTTTACTTGTGTTTTCAGTTAAAACTTGTATCTAAATCTAGAAGGTGTTTCTTATAGATAGATATCCTTCTGCCATTATGAGTGTAGTAACCTAGGAAATCTATACTCTATTTGATGTGATAAACAAAATACTTATGACCAAATCTACACATTATTCTTAGTATTTGGTAAAGAGGACTGTTTATAATCAATCAAGTTCTCTCTGAATTTTAATTATTCAAATCCAACGATTTTCTTTAACCAAGTCTTAGTCTTTCATTTTCTTTTATACAAAATCTCATTTTATATGAGTTTACTATCGAGGTGAATATTAGTATTTATAATTCAATGACTAGGCGAAGTACTAGCAAAAAAAATCTATAGTTCAAGTATTCATATATATAAAGGTTTGTCCTCCATTGTTTTCGTATATTTCTACAACAATACCAAACATTATTTGAAAGGATAGAGAATATACACATTATTTATTTTTGTATCCTCCATTGTTTCCTATACTTTTGAATGTTTTAGTTTATTTTAAAACCCTAGTGTATATGATTACCTCTCCAACACAAAGTCTTTGGTTTAAGTAAACAAAGAAAAACAAAAATGAGGATAATGATACCAAGCAATAATACCATAAGGTTTTTTACTTTTAACCAATTGATTTGTGCAGGTTAGAACCAGAGTTTAGAACTATAATATAAACCCAAAATCTTGCGAATAAATTGAAGGACATGTGGTTGGTGTTCAAAGATTAGGGTTAGTTGACTTTGGAGGCATAGAAAAGGTTTGTCCTTAACCTAAAATCGCATTTCAGTTCTTTGTTTTTCAATGTTGTTGAGTGAGCAGCTGTAGGCTCACGGCCGCATGGTTTAGTGTCACTCCACTGAGTGTATGCTTCTTTTCTAGAGTCGTTCTTTCACTGTGTAAGGGTTTTATGTAAGTTTTGAACTGAACCGGTGAGATACTCTTCGGCACTGTTACCCTAGCTTCGTAAACGTCGCTCCTATTAAAGATTTGACCCTGTGAGTGCTTTTCATTATACTCTGTGTGGTGATAGTTGATTTAAAGGATTGAGCTTGATTCTTGACTGCAAAATAGGGTTAGCAGCAAGTAATAGGTTCCATGTTTTATTGCTTGTTTTCTAATGTGGGTTTGAACCTTACTTCATCATGGCTTGGGTTTTTATATTGGAATACTGGGAGATGTAATTCTTCCGATAGTGCACTACTTCAGCTCGTAGTATTATTGAGGAAGGCTAGGGTTGGATCACAACATCCAAACAGCTGCGCAGCTCTCTTGGTAAGAAATGAATTTAGTTTTAAAGCTCTTCTACACAATTTATAATTACTATTTTGTGAATTATGTGTTTTTAACAAACGAGGTTTTGATTTGTGCAGGCTCTCAATCGATGGTTCAATCCTAATAAACTCCACCAACAGATCTTCCATAAAAGAAAATCAAACCGGTAAGCCTCGGTTTCACCTGAGGTTCTCCTGCACTTGGTGTATGGCGTTTTTAAGAGGTTTATGCCGCATGATTAATGGTTACTGGTTCATTCGTGGTTATTTAGATGCTTTGTTTGTTTTCAAGCCCTAGTGGTTGTTTTGTAAAGAAAGAATGTGAGCTTTCATGGCCATGACTTAATGAATTAAATTTTGAGCCTTTTTGGCCATGGCTAACTTATAGTGATGTTTTTTTATACCGGCTTTAAGCCGTGACCCTATTTGAACAGGCCATTGGGCCGTTATTAAAGGATTTGGTTAACGTTTTAAAAACCCTAAGGGTTGTTCTTACAGAACTTCTTTTGGAAGGGTTTTTAAAGTTGAAACATATATTTTGTTTTTAAGTTAACTCTGTTTGTATTAAGGTACTTTTATTTGGGCTTTTACACCTTAAATGGTGATGTATAAAGGCTGTGGGCTGAGACTAAGTTTGTTCAGTTTTTAATTGAATCTTAAGGGAATTTTGACAGCTTAAAGCTGATTAATAGTCTCTGTTTGGATAATATAATTTCATATATATATATATATATAAACATATATGTATATATATATATATATGTATATATATATATATATATATATAGATACATATATATAGATACATATATGTATATATAGATACATATATATATATATATATATATATAGATACATACATATATATATATATAGATACATACATACATACATACATACATACATATATATATATATATACATATATCTATCTATCTATCTATCTATCTATCTATCTATCTATCTATCTATCTATCTATCTATCTATCTATCTATCTATCTATCTATCTATCTATCTATCTATCTATCTATCTATCTATCTATCTATCTATCTATCTATCTATCTATCTATCTATCTATCTATCTATCTATCTATATATATATATATATATATCTTTAATTTCTGTATTTACTTTACTAAATTTTTCCAAGAGGTTATTTTTTTATAATAATTTAGTTATTACAAACAGAAATGAATTCTGTAGAAAACAAGAATAAAAAGAAGTTATTGGCTGATTAAATTCATTCTTTTATATATTATTAGAGTTTGTAAATATGTTGTTAGGTTTTTATTTGTATTAATATTCTTATACATATATGGAGTATGTGACTCCATATAGTGATGCTTAAGGTTGTATAGCAATAAGTAGATAGATTTTAAATTTATCTAGTTATGAAAAGAACATTTCTTCTCTCTATGTTATTTCACAAACTCTATTACTACTTTAAAGTTTACAAAGCTAGTATTTCTTTTTAGCTAACCCTAGTTTTCGTTTTTCACCTAGGTGAACTAACTGGGTAAATGTTTAACTTGGTTACTATTTTGCTAAGTTAAACTAATCTAGATAATTTATTGTTTCTATCTGTTTAGGATTACATATTAGGTTTTATAGTATAGAATCTTTCTAGTTTTTACTGTGTAAAAAGTTACACAAACTAGTGTATAATATCTAGACTCTTTCCTCTATCTTTATTTAATTTGTTTAAGTACTTTAACTAAATAAAAGTACAAAAGAAAACCTATAAACATTTTATACAAAATCCTATAGAAAATAACCATTTGCATCTGCATACATACTTTATTGAATCCACTATTTTGAAAATAAACTAACCTACTGTACTAGAATACTACCTTGCAAAGGGTGTGGAAAAATACAATTTAGGTATTTCTCTCTAATTATCACTTAACTCAAAAATTTATCTTCTTATTTACTCTAATCTAGATTGTTACTAACTTTCACAGCATATACATTTCTCCTATCTATCCCTAACAGAAATAAAACAGAAATATACTATATCATTGATAAATCTTAAACTTTCCAGATACAGTAAATAATTTAAATGACTGAACTAAGCAAGTAAAACCTGGAAGTATAGATGAGGTGACAACAGCTTAAGGAGCCTGTTCCTCCCAACCAACTCCTGGAGAAGAGCTGGACTGCAATTCTCAGGATCCCCGAGCTTGTCTCCTAGTCCACCTGGTAGAAGTACTAGGTGAGAGATGTAGTCTAGAAATCCTCTGCAACTCCACTGAGTGTTCAGTAGTAACTCAGTTCTGCTTGCAGCAGTATGAACTCAGCTTAGAATAGATGCACTAGTTCAAATCTTCAGCATTTATCCCCTCAAACTTACTTCAGCTAGTCCCCTTCATTGAATTCTCTTGTGCACTTCATTCACTCTGAATGATCACCAATCCAGAATGAGCAGCCTCAGCTGTCTTCAATGGGAAATTTTATTAGCATGCCTAGGTCTTTTAGGTTAGTTTTTACCTAATGAGCCACCTACTCCTATTCCACTTTCTTGGGCAATCATGACCACAAAAATAGGGAAGTTGCCACCTGCAACAACTAGAAGTAGTTTGAGGATGCTGCCACTTTTCAATCTACTCTCAACCCAGCCTCCTCCATTAAGTGACCAGTAAAATGCTCATTTAACAGCTTCCCTAAGTTGTTGTCTCATCTTTTAATTATTTATTAATAAAATATTCTGCAATTACATTAAAATATCCTTGACCCCACTTGGTCATTAATTACAAAATTTAACATAAAATGTAACATAATGTTTCTTAAAACATAAAAATGTTTTGCAAATTGGGGCATGTGACATTGCGGATTGCAGATTTCGGGAAGAAGTTTGAATTAAGCTTGGTGTTGTGTGTTTTGTAACCTGCAACCCGCAATTTGCGGATTGCGGATTGTAGAAAAGGCTGGTTAAGATTTTAGGATTTTTCTATTGCCACAACCTGCAATTGTGGATTGAGGGATCTCTCATGCCCATAAGTTTGATAAAGGTTTGAACCCACATCCCGCAACTTGAAATTTGCGGATTGCGAGAAAGTTAATAAAATTCAAATCTCGCGTCCTGATTCTCCATCCCGCAAGATTTAATCCCGGCTGTCCATTTGTTTTAATCCTATGGCCTGAATTTGATCCACTCAAAATCTATAAATATATGAATTCTTTGTATTTTCTTTATCATTTTCATTTTCGAAAATTACCTTGCTACTTGGGTTTTCACTGCGAATTTTACCAGGGATAATTTTGTATAGCTACGATCAATTTAGGTTGGTTTTTCTGTCATTTCTACGGTTTATTGTTTATTGTTTCTTTGCTTCTCAAATTGTCTTGATTTTGTGTTTATACGTTTAAACGGAGTTATTCAATCTACCAGAATTTCATGAATTACCCACTGCAAGAACACTCACAAAGACATGCTGACCAAAGACCCAAACTTCGACGTTTTCTCAGACACCAGTGGTAGGATTAGTGAGACCTATCAAATCGAATGGCCCAAAGTCTACTCAATTTTTGACAATGATGACCTCTCAGATATTCAAAATGACCAGTTGGCTTACCAGAAAATTAGGGATTTTGGGCTACATGCCATTGCTGCCAAACCCGCTATCCTTCCCTACACTGACGCAGTCAAATGGATTATGGACCACGCAAACCCTAAAGACCAGTCCTTTAATCATAGCACAGGGTCACAGTTAGCTCTTTTTGTCTCGACATTTTCACCAAAGCCTATGCTCTTAAACCGGATGTGAAACCTCTTAACGTTGAGTTTGCCCAACCTTCTAAGACCAGGTACAATTTTAACGAAATGCTGAAATCCTGGATGAATGAACCTGACAAGTTCTCGTAGAAGGCCGATGACCTATACCTGGTCGCCTGGTTTAGAGAACCTTATTCCTTATTGGAATCCATGCTATGCAGGCTTTATGGTCTTCCCAACTGTTCTGTCTTTAGAGCTGAATGGGCTCCGGAAACCCATCATTTCCTAACAATAGGTGACTCTTTCCCGTGGGCGTCTATCCTGTCATTAGAGCTTAAAATGGCTATCTATGATTATCAGAAAGCTACCGCTCGGAAGAAGTTGAATTTCTTCTTTTCGGCCTTTATCATTGATGTATTCTGCATCGAATTCCAATATCCCAATTTGGGATGGAACTGGACTTTATCGGCCCCTCAGGTACCTATTTATTATTCAGCACTATGGGATACTAATTATGCAACTATGTTCTATGAAATCTGTGAACATTTTCTCAATATTTATTTTTCAATATTCAAACAAGAAGCTCATGCTTTTTCAGCTGAGGCCATAACCTTCATCGCTACAATGGATGACTGGTATGTTGGTGAATCATTTTCATACTTCAGAATTTGGGGTATCAATATTGTCCATATGCTTCCCAGGATAGTTCCTGACAGGTTGGTTATTGAAGAGGTTTCTTTCCAGACTATAACTGATGGTGTCTACAAAAAAATATTGGTCCTAAAAAGAAAGGCTGGCCTAAATTCCCTTTGGATCTCAGGCCATTAGTTGTCCCAACTTCAACTTGGGATGTAGTGTTAGGTGATAAAATAGCTTCTTTGAAACTTGGTTTTTCTATCAAAAGAAACATGACCCTAAAGGGTTTCTTGATGCTCATTTCAAGCAAAACCATGTTAAGATTGGTTTTGTTCATGAGGAAGTTCCTGATGATTCTATCTACCGGGGAGTGAATACCTTTTCTGAAGTCTTGGACAAGGCTAAGAGCAAGGATGAACAGAACCATATTTTACAATATCAACAGGAGATTAAAACTAGGGTTTTAGTCTACAGAACAATGGAGCTTGACATCTTGGAAAAGGTAAGAAAATATAGATAAGAGAAGAATCTCGGGAAGAAAAAGGTCCATAAGTGATAAATTATCCAGATGGGGACAAGGGTAAAATCCCTATGGAAGATCTTCCACAAGTAATTGTTGCTCAACAATTGAAAGCTATATTGCAGACTTCTCAACAATCAAAGCATAAGTTAGCACATATGAATTCGGTATTGGATACTAAAGTAGTTGTAGCTGCTAAGACTACTACTAACACTCAGGTAACTACTGAAGTTGCCCAAGTGTGTGACGATCAAGCAACATTTGAGGTCAAGCCAACTAAAAAATAGAAGGTTCAGGTTCCTGCTTCTCAAATTCTTACCATATATTTTATTGACTCTGATGCTAAAGAGGAAACACCTTCTCCTGTGCCTGTGGTTGAAGAAGTAACTAAGCATTTGCAAATAGTTACATATTTGTTCAATGATGATGAAACAGAAGATCTTATCCCTAATCCAAATATCTCACAATCCACTTCTACTTCTGACTCTTCAACTTCAACACTTCTCCTCTCATCTATCCAAACCCTTTCAAATTTTCTTATTGGGGCAATCCCATCATCTTCATTATCTCAACTCTATCACACCTTGACCACTACACCTGTTTCCCTCCAAGGTAGCCCGATATTGCATCCCATGCATCTATATACCATTGCAGAGACCCGGTCCTTGAAAGTCCCTCTGCAATTACCTTCATTCACTTTTTCATCATCAACCATTCCTGAATGAATTTTAGTACCCTTGTCCTCACTTCCAACCTCTAACATTCGCTTCCCAGTTTCTGTAATTTCTACCCATATCCTTTCTTCAATTCCCGAACAAACACTTGATCAAATAATCTCTTCTCCATTTCCTACCTCTCATATTACTATGCCTATACTCATTTCCACCATAACTCAGACATATTCATTGGTCTCAATAGTGGATGGGACTTCATCATTTACTGGATCAATGCCTGAGTTTGAAGAAGACATTGTAGTCCCTTTGGGGGATTATTTCTACAACAGGTCATCCAAGGCAGTGGTTAGGAAAGGAAGAAAAATAAGCAGAGATCAAGGTGGTTTGGAAGCTAATCAGATAATCTGGACTCGGTAGTCTGGTGATCCCCTTATATATGCGGCTGAGACAGCTACAACTTTGGGTGCATTTACAAGTGCAAAATTTGATGCAATCAGTATGCTAAATAGAGAACTTGAAAGAAAAAAGGAAGAAGTAAAGAAGCTTGAAGAAGAACTGGACAGAACCAAGAGGGAGCATAAGACTTATGTTGCTGATCTTGAAAGGGCTTCTGAAGACAGGTTTAGAGAGTCACAGCTGAAGAACGCCTCTCTCCTGGTTGAATTTCATAAGGAACAAGCTTTAAATGTCACCAATGCGCAGAGGATAGCCATGTTTGAAAAGCAATATGAAGATGCAACTACAAGTGTAGCTTCCTCTGCCTTCTCTAGGTTTTCTCAGCAAGAGTTTAAGGACTTGGCCCTCCAGGTCAATCAAGAGCACCATGATTTATTAACTGAATTGTTTAAAACTTTGGGTGACATTATGGAGACTCATGTTTGTTTTGGGAAAATGTATGTCACCCTCGAGGAGAAAAAAACCAAAAGAGAACAAGCTTATAAGGTTTATGATGATATTCTGTACTGATAGAGGTATATGAAGGATAGACCAGAGAATTTCACTATCCTTAGCAGTTTTCAGCTAAAGAAAGTTAGGACTGTATTGCGTGCTTGGCTTGACTTGAATGAAATGATTGAAGACACAATTCAGAAGGCGCGGGCTATTTGTGAGAGGAGGTGGTATGTTGTTGACAATATTATAGAAATATTGCACTTTCCTAACATGGACCTTATTAAGAATGCTTGTCCTCCAAACCTGATGATTGAACAGGTTGAACGCTGGTGCGACGAGGCCAAAGATAAAATTTAGTGTCTTTATCATATCAGTATTGAAGACGTGGATGAGTTAGTAAGACAACCTTTTGCTATTGAGGGAAAGATGTACATTTTTATCCGCATTTGGCACAAGTTGTCTAAGAATGAGATTGAGAATTTTAAATGTGATGCCCAACTCGGGTTTGAAACAACAAATTATCCCAACATAGATGAATTGTTAGGGATTTGGTCTAGGTGGCGAGAATTTATTGGCTATTAGTTTCATGTGGATTTTCCAATCCCAGTTTCTTGGGGATTTATTATTTTGTAATTATTATTTAAAGGGTAGGTTTCTCATGTAATGGGGAATTTTGGGAGGAGAAAATCAGCGAAGGAGACTGGAGGAACTCTGGTAATGTGGAGCTTGTAATTTGTTACAAACTTTCAGTAATACAGTAAAGTTATTCTCTTAGATCCTCTTTTTTCTATTGATCAAGTTTCCTTGATAATATTGATTTTTTTACTTCAAATTGCTTATCATACAGTGTCAATATTCTGCAATTCATAAGTACATTTATCTACATTTTTTATTTATCTTTGCTCATGATCTATGTACGATTAAGGTTTTAAAATAAATTATTCAATTAAAACTTTTATCTATTTCTACAAATGGTTTACAGACAATTATAATTTATGTTAATTTTTCAATTAACATATTAGCCATAGGTTAATCTTGAATGTTTCTAAATCCTTAACTTACCATCAGCCAATTTTAATTGATTGGTAGTAATTTTAGTTGATAAGTAATTAAATCTCTTTCACATTTCTATTAAATTGATGAACATGCTTATCTGTATTCATATCAAGTTAACCTGCACATTAAAAGACATCATTTTAAGGTAGGTCTATCTTAGTTTATATTTCCTTTCTAGGTAGATTTTTTTAGACTTAAGACACTTTGTTTTCCTCTATAGGAAGACAGATCCTTCCAGGATAAAAAATCACCAACTCAAAGAGTGCTAGCAGAGGTCGAATATCCGTGGGTGTTAACCACACCAAACAACTCGAGGATAGGGTAATACTTGCGTAGGATTATCTGGAGCCTTTCGTTGGGTTTTCATCCCCTGTTGTTTTCCTCAGACACCATTCCAACACCTATAGAATCGAGGCTTCAACAGACACTCAAGTTATGCATTGACTACAAGAAGTTGAACAAAGTTACTATGAAGAATAAATACCCATTACCTTGAATTGATGACCTTTTTTATCAAATGAGAGGAGCAAAGGTATTTTCAAAAATTGACTTGAGGTATGGTTAACCATCAGGTAAGAATCAAAGAGGAATATATTCATAAGACAACCTTTAGAACAAGGTATGGGTACTATGAGTTTGTGGTGGTACCATTTGGTCTCACAAATTCTCTAGCTACATTCATGTGTCTCATGAATAAAGTTTCTAGCAAGTTTTTTCTTCTCTTCATAGATGACATTCTTATTTATTCTAAGAATGAAGAAGAGCATGAAGAACATTTGAGAATGGCATTGCAATTGCTAAGGAAGCAAAAGTTGTATGCAAAGTTGAGCAAATCTGACTTTTATAAAGATAAAATTCATTATTTGGGTCACATTATCTCAGACGAAGGAATATATGTGGACCTTGAGAAGAATGAGGCCATTATGAATTGGAAAACTCCAAGAAATGTGACAGATGTGAGATCCTTTATGGGACTTGTCGAGTACTATAGGAGGCTCATTGAAGGATTTTCCAAGGTCGCACATTCAATCACTTTTTTGCAAAAGAAGAGGATAAAGTTTGAATGCACACCAAGATGTGAGAGCTTCCAATAGTTGAAGAATCTTCTTACGCACCAATTTTGAAAATTGCAGACCCAAAAAAATACTTTGTGGTGCGTACCGATGCATGAAATCAAGGACTTGGAGGACTTCTTATGCAAGACAACCACGTGGTATGCTATGAGTCAAGAAAGTTGAAGGAACATGAGAAGAACTATGCTACTCATGATTTAGAACTTGTAGTCATAGTACATGATTTAAATATGTGGAGACATTACTTAATGGGAAGGAAATTTGAGCTAAGGACAGACCATTGTGGTCTGAAATATTTGTTTGATCACCCTACTTTAAATGCTAGGCAAGCTAGATAGTTGGAATTTTTGTGTGAATTTAATTTTGAAATCAAGCGCATAAAAGGAAAAGAAAACAAGGTGGTTGATGCACTCAGCAAGAAAGTACACGAAATTCATGTGGCATCTCTTAGTACTTGCAAACTAGATTTTAGGCAGCATATTATTAACCATATTGTCGAGGATGAAGTGTACGTGCAGATAAAGGATAAGTTGCAGCAACAAAATCTTGAAAAGAAGTACGAAGGATATCAATTGGAAGGAGATGAACTTCTTAGCTATAAGAATATAATTTATATTTCAAATGTGGCATACTTGAGGAGGATTGTTATGGATGAGATATGTCAAGCTCCATATTCTGGTCACCTAGGATATCAGAAAACAATTGCTACAACGAGAAAGAAGTATTTTTGGCCAGGAATGAAAAAGAACATTGTTGAGTATATTTCTAAGTGCATGAAATGTCAGCAGGTGAAGGTGGAACATCAACACCCAGTAGGTTTATTGCAACCTTTTCCAATCTTGGAATGGAAATTTGAAGTCATTTCCATGGATTTTATTACTGGATTGCCAATGACTATGAGACAACATGATTCCATCATCGTTGTGGTGGAAAAGTTAACAAAGGAATCACATTTTATACCGGTTAAGTCCACACATAAAGCCGATTCCATTGTGAATATTTTCATGAAGGAAATTTTTATATTGCATGGACTGCCTAAGGAAACAATTTCTGACAGGGATACAAAGCTTGCTTCCGAATTTTGGAAGAATCTTTTTGCAGATTTGGGTACAAAGCTAAACTTTAGTACTTCCTACCATCCTCAAACCAATGGACAAACAAAGAGATTAAATTAGGTACTTGAAGACATGCTTCGCATGTATGTAATGGACAAACCATCCGAGTGGGAGGATTATTTACACTTGGTATAGTTTTCATATAATAACAGGCAGCAAGAATCATTGGGAATGTGTCCATATGAGGCTTTATATGGAAGAAGGTATAGGAGACCCATGACTTGGGATAATTCAGTGAATCGAATAGTGCTTGGTCCAGAATTGCTTAAGGAAATGGAACAAGAGGTTGCAAAGATCGTGCAGAACTTGAAAGCAGCCCAAGATAGACAGAAGAGCTATGCATATAAGCATAGAGTGAACAAGGAGTTTGGTGTTGAGGATCATGTTTATCTTAGAGTGAGGACAAGAAAGTTCCTTGAATATTGGGAGTTGTGCCAAGCTATCACCTAGATATTATGGGCCATTTTCATATAGACTTGAATTTCCTGCTAGCACTAGAGTTCATAATGTTTTTCATATGTATTTTCTTAATAAATATGTACATGATCCTAACCATGTGATTAATTGGGATGTGATCCAGGTGGAACCCAAGGGAGATTTCCAAACCAAGCCATTGCACATCCTAGACAAGAAAGTGGCAATGGTCTGGAACCGAGCCGTTGGACAGATAAAGGTGAAATGGAGGCACTACGATCTTGATGAGGCTACGTGGGAGCTGGAGGATGCCATGAGAGTGGCACATCCATTTTTGTTCAATTTTGAAGAGCACTGAGGACAGTGATAAATTAAGGGGGAGGGGAATGTAATTTCTTGACTTTGACCCCATTTATATTAAAATTGCAAATGATGAAAATATCATTATTAAATCATGGTGAGGATCTAAAGGCCAAGGCCCCACCATGGATTTAGCGTTTTATGTGTCAACAGTTAAAAATCGATGCATATGGTTATGGTGCTATCCAGGCACATTATAAAAAATGAGACATCATGTAAATATGCAATTAATAAAAATACCCACAACTAGCTATGCCAATGCAACAAATAGATGGAGGCATGATTTCACAAGGAATAGGGAGGGAAATTATTCAAACCATTGAGAAAATAGGGTAAATCCAAATGTCAATGTGAGAATCCATAAAGATGTCAACTACCCATTTTGTCTTTTGTGCTCAATCATTTATTTCTTCTAGAAATTGGTTGAGGTAGTTAATTCCTTGGTAAGTGAGAGGTATGGCAGTCAAAATTCGTATTGTGGAAGCCATCGGTTTTTGGAAATCGTTTTTGACTTATTGGGCAAGTAAACACCCACAAATGTTTTCCCATTCCATTCCTCATTTAGGTTCTTCATTTTCCTCACGCAACTGGAGCTAGCTGGGAGTTTTCCTCACGTTTTTCCCGCATTTCCTTAATTTCTCCATACCCAGATATCCATTTTTGGATTGCTCAGTGAATGGGAGAAGAGATCCATGAATTGTGGGTTTGAAGAGGTCATTTTTTCCCCCATGAAGCCCATAGACATTTCTGAAATTGAATTTGCTATCAGAGGGTTGTTTCCCCTTCTACCATTTTCATTTTTGGTTCTCAGGACGTTTTTGCTCATACCCAGAACTTGAGTTTTGAATTTATGTGCATACATCTTTAGGTGTGAAAGACTTAGGACTGGAAGAGGCCCAAAATTGGCTTGATAAACCTAGTGAAGATAGGAACCTCACAAACAGATCAAGAGGGGTTGGCTATTCTTTTATGCACACCCTGAAGAGCACTAAAAGGGAAGGTATGTTGTGAGGGACTGTGTAGTAGTGAAGGGAATACTTCCTTGTGTTGGGTGTGTAGGTATTATGCAGTCCAAGCTAGATAGATCTTGTGCAAGTGTCCATAGCTCTGTGGTTGAGCTCACTAGCTTAGCAATTCTACCTTTCCACTGCCTTGGCAGTCTAATAAACCTAATTGTAGATTGGCTTGGCTGAACCTTGATGTGTATTTGGCTATGTGTGAGCCTGTTTCTCCCTAGTTACGTATGTAAATAATTCCTAGATCGGGGGTAGAAGTGGTGCTGAGATATTGATGACCACGCTAGCCTATGGTTGGGTGGAACGTTGCAGTGACATAGCTAGTTGCAGGACATCTCCTTTTCAATATAAGTAGTTTCTTGTGTTAATTCTGCGATGTATTTTCTTTATTAATTATTATGAACATTATTAATCTGTTGAATTAGATTTCCTTCTATTGTATTTACATGTGTTACGCAATTGTACATGTATTTTATTTCAATGCATTATTGTTTATGTTCATGGGTATAGATCCCCGGTTTGATAGACAACAAAGAAGCATTGGAGTCACGTCCTCTCTCTCGGCGAGAATGGGGGAGGGGACGTGATAGTTTAATTGTTTATTGATGTATGTTTGTCTAGGAATTTATTGGTTTATGGTACAACTATTATTTTACTATGCTTTCTCCTATCATTAATTATCATTCCACCAAAGTATGTGAGGTTTTGAAACTAGCCTCGTGTTGCAAAAAACCATGTAGTTTTTTCTACATGTACTTTCACATTATTGAAAAGAATCAAAATTATCCACTAAAATCCCACTACCAATGAGGTATCCAAGATCCCTAGATGGATCATGGTGTACACAAGGGATTCTAGACACAAATAAACACTCTCCTTATTTGTTTATTCCTTTACGTAAGCTTCGAGAGAATATTATTCCGTTTCTTAATGACTTGTGGGGTTTGTTCTCTCTCAAAACCTTTTTTTAAGGAGGAAATTACTTTGATACACCTTTGATATTCAACATTATCCACCTAATCTTTGTCGATAATATCTCAATATTTAACGTGTATCTAGATCATTGTGTAGAGAGAAAGTGATCTATAAAATGCCATTCTACATGAACAATTTATAACAATAGATTTTATAAGTTTTTGTAAACTCTTTATTATGTGTACTTTTCTTTATATTGACATTTAATATTACTAACTCAGTGCACAAGATGTACCTTATGGGAAAATCCATCAAGAAAGTGAGGACTATGCCTTGCTTTGTTCTTCTCAAATATGGAATACAAATACAAAGAAAGATGAAATAACTATATAATTGTCATTAATAATGTATGGTTGCAACATATATTCTACTTCCTCTTTTTTTGTTACAATATCCCACTCCTTTGTTCTACTCACTATGGAACAATAATCAATACAATGAGAATGGAACCCTTCTTTTATGAGTAGGCACTTCTAGTTGTTTGCAGTTGGAGTTAGGGTTCTTGCATGCCTTAAATTTAGATTATGGTTGGGGGTTTTGATCCTCTATAATATTCTTAAAACTCCACAATGTGCAACTATCCCCAAATGTGTAAGTAATGGGAGCTCTACATTGATGTTGGTGACATCCACTTAGTACCATGGTGGTAAACAACATAAGTAAACATATGAGAGACATAATTTTCTTACATGAAATCTAATCGAGGTGATTTTTGCACCATTGGAAATCTCTCCATGTGTAGAACATTGGTTAAGTTTTGACACACAAAAAATGTCGTTTGATGCCTCAAACAAGCTCTAGAAGTTTATGGAATCCAAAATAGTAGATGCCCCTAAAATAATCCCTAAAGACATAGCTCCAACTTTTTCACCTATGAAGTATTTAAATATATGAAAAACTATATAAGATCCATTTTAAATCACAAAAATTCACCACCTATAATAACGCGTTGGCTCTCTGTAAGGGGGTAGACTTGCAGTCATGTCAAGTCCCTCTAAGTATTGGATCGATAACATGTTTCCTTACATATGATGAAGACAAACTCTTATTTAAGCATAAATAGTTTTAGATCATACTCCATGACCAAATGTCGATTTCAACTTGTCACTAGTACATATGAAATATCTATCATAATCATCAATGAAAATATTCATAAAATATCTAGAAGCATTTATCATTTAATTTCATACATAAAACCTAGAAACTAATTGAAATTTGACAAACAATATCCACCCCACAGTGCAACATTTAATGTTGTTGTGGTCATGATGTGGATTGTTGGATTTGATTCAAAAATCAATCTAACTATCCACATCCACCCCGTAGAAACATTAAATGCTATGTTGGGGGGTGGATATTGTTAGCTTTGAAATTTAACCACAAAATAATTATTTTTTTATCCGACGGGAATAAGTGACTGGTTAACCCACCAATACTTCCCCATATCTCATGGATGGTAAGGATGGTAAACTATCAGCCTTCACACAGAAGCCCTGACCCCCTAAGGACTCAAGGCTCAAAATTGTGACCCCCCCCCCCCATTTGTTAAAAACACTACAAGCATATATTAATTTGATTAAATATTAATAAAACAAGTGATTTCCCCAAGAAGGTGCATCAATACGCTGATAAGTAGTTGTTGAAGAGTAATGGACAAAATTTTAAAAATCATGTACCTTGTATAATAAATTTCTAGTTTTGTTCAAAAGCATTATTTTAATGATTTTATTTACAAGGTATAATTTTTTTTGTTTCAAAAGAATTACCTTGAAGATTTAGTTATAAATTTTGTAGAACATTTATGTGGGGTTTTAATCATATTTTCTCCATTTGCTCTTAGGCCAAACTAAAGCTCTACATTTACCCAATTCATAATAAAGTAAAGGGTTTGGTTTTATAGATCTTTTGAAAAAAACATTGTTTTATATGTTCAACCCACTGTATATATTACCTTGAGAGTCAATCATGCATTGAATATCGTTAAAGCAAATTTCAAGATTCATGTATCTAAATCAAAGGTTATTCCTACTTGTGGTAAATGTGGGGGATAGATCCCAAGTGTGATTTAAAAACATTATAGCGCATTTGCTGAAAATCTAGCAGTAAAGAATTTTGTGTTTTTAAGCTAAAATGCGTATGCATATTTTATAAGAGGCAGCTTACTATTGGAGCATACACAATGATGAAGTTAAATAAGTGTCAAGGCAACATATGATGAGTTGAGAAAGTATGGGGATGTTGATAATAAGTCTATGTAGGCAATGTGTTGAAGAGAAGGAATGAAAGGATTGGTGTGGATGAATGGTTATGAGTTCCTTTAGTAGAACGTGTATGTATCATTGGAAAATGTGCAAGGTTTGTTCAAAGTATTGGCAAGCCTCCACTTCTAGCTTTGGATAAAGTATTTAACCCATCTTATGAATCATCTTGAGAAGTCTACCACAACCATGATTGCAACAAGATTCAACTATAGTGACAAGGGGATTACTCCAAATTGAGCACATTTCAGCAAAAGGGAAATTTTGAGTATTTGTGTCAGATACAAATAGTCATTAGAATTCCCAATTCCAATATAAGTAACTTCTACTAAGTTGATTTGTCAATATATTGTAAATAAAATCTTGTTTGTTAATAGAGAGTATTTTTTTTAATGTGAGATGAAGTACCAGTATTAGATTGATTTTTTCGTCAATACTCAAGACATGCGATAAAAAAATTCATATTTTGCATCTATTATTAGTTAGTAGGTGGTGAACAATTTTATATTCTTCATATCTACTTGTTTTTTCAACCATGGGAACTTAGCAACCTCTCAAGAATATATGCAACAACTCATAACCACATATACCAATAACTCATAGGTCAACATGGGTTGAGACTTCACATCAAGGGGATGCCTACTATTTTAGCTTCACTATGATGGATGAATATGTGCAGCCCTAACCCATGCAAGAATTGAACCTGTGACCTCCTTAGAGATAACACATGTTCTTAACCATTGAGCACACTTAAGTGCACCTCATATCTAATTTCTCAAAAGGTGTTGATCATTGTCATTAGGTTTTATTCCCTAAGTCACATGCCTCTTTAGGCCTATCTCACCCATAAAAAAGGACCACCTAATGAGATAGGGCCAAGTGAAAGTCCTGAAGCTTATTTCATGAATTAGATTCCCAATTAGCAACAAGTTTGCACTTCCTCATGTTGACTAGAAGCATCACTAAACTAGAAACCAAAAAATAGATCCCATCCATTTTTTCCAATCTTGACAAATAAAATCGATTCAAAGGCTATGAAAATTAAAACAACTCATTAACACTACATAATCACTTCAGATAATTATTGGTGAATATGTATATTTAGAGATAAAGTAGGGGGTATTTGTATCTTATCAATATACCTAACAAAGTAGACCATGACCTACTTGATTCAAGAAAATAAGCTTGCTCTAGTAAGTCAAGCAGATCTTACAAACCACATTAGAGCAATAATTTTCGCATTTATAGGAGGAATAAACACAAAGCACATGATGGTATTTTATGGTAGTCATACATAAGTCCATACTATATGTTAATGAAAAAAAGGCAATTTTAGCATATGATATTTGTGATTCTATCAATTCAAAACAATTTCTAACACATTTAAGGTGGAAATGTCAATTTCCCTAAGGTTAGCTCTTATTAATCAAAATAAATAAATGGAAAAATAACTGTTTTAGAAAGCATTTAAACTACTATATATAATAAGTTGTTTAGTTCTAAAATATTTAAATTAAATATATTTTTTTAATATTAAAAAAATAATGATAAGATATAGATCATTTTATTATTTTAGTGTGAATATCTGCAATTTAAGATCATATTAGAATCTTAAAAACTATATTAAATGTAAAATAGAAAAACTATTTAAAAAACATTGAAAAAATGACTATTTTATAAAGCATTTAAAGTGCTATAATTTGTGTTTAGTTTCAAAATATTTAAATTTAAATATTTTTAAATATTAACAAAAATAATAAAATGTTTAATATTTGTAATTTAAGATCATATTAGAATCTTAAAAACTATATTGAAAAAATATTTCACTATATTGAATGTAAAATGGAAAAAATATTTGAAAACCATTGGATGGAATAAGAGGGATATATGAAAGAGTTTTTATTAAGACATGAGAAGTGTTTTTATGGGAAGACACCTATAATGGATCATATTAAGGATAGAGATAAATGTATTATTATATGTTTCCAGGAAAATGGTGCCATGAAGTTGAAAAAAGTTTGTATTTATGATTTGTTAAATGGTGTATTTTATATTAATTTTATTATTTCTATTCTTTTGATATGGTAGAATGTAATAATTGTTGTGAAAATTTATATTTATATTTTTTTTTATTAAATTTTTAAATAGTTTTAAAAGTCTTGTTTAACGAAATTTTCATATAGAAGAAATATTGTAGAAGTTTATTTAAGTAAATATTGTAAGTTTTAAATTTATGAAAAGAAGTAATGGATACAATTTCTAAAGCAAAATATAGGTGATTCCAAAGGTTTAGTGAAAATATTTACAACTTTATTTTCGATGGGAAAATAATCCAAGTTGAGAACACCATTTTAGGTGAGATACTGAATGAATTGCATGTGAATATCAATGTGTTTTTTCATTGATGATGCACTAGGTTGTGAGGAATATGTATGAAACTTTGGTTATCACAACAAAGAGTAGTGGGATGATCCTATTGCTAAGGTAAGTAAATTTCCCTCTCCAACAATAGGGGTTCTTCCTAGCAAAAAGTCCCAATTACACTTTAAGTTGTTTGGAATAAGGAACCTTCCTAGATTCTAGCTCGGCAATCTTCAATAGTACCGGTTTTTAAAATTTATTCCTAAAATTAAAATGCAAGATGCATGAATTCTTTAAGGCT
>LPNX010310482.1:35717-58208 GCA_001517045.1 Pseudotsuga menziesii | reverse complement strand
TATATTTAAATTAGCACAAACATACATATGTATATATTGATTAATTTAGTGGAAGTAAAGTCTTACTTTTACCCTACTCATGATATTCAACTCACAGTAAAGCAAGGATCTCAAAAAATGTAGAAGCAAGTGAATATGTAGAATTCATAGTAGAAAAATCATAGCAAAAGAAATCAATCTTACAAAAATATCAAACATGAAAAAAAGCAATTGAAAAGTTCAACCATCTATGTACAAGGGAAATCAATGAAAAACTTTGATAAAACCCATGTAAAGAAAAACATATCATTTAATGCCCAAGCCTCTTTCATATTTAAGTGTTCCAAATGAATTTTTAGACATGAAAAATACTATACTTGAAACATATGGAAACTTTTACAAACTTTTAAGAACATAGATAAAAATAAGTCACACACATAAATTTAAAGACTCGATATCTTTAGCAAAAATGGCCTAGGATAAAACCCTGAAGGGAAAACATGATCAAAGAGATGTTTTTTATTTTTCTTCTTTAGAATAGTAATGTACAACAGTCTAATAATGAATACAAACAATTTATCTCAACTTGCAGACCATCATTTTCATCCCTTGAATTATGTGCATATATAACTTCAAATTATGTGCAATTTCTCCTTGAAATGCAATCTTAAAGAACTCAGTACAAATTGTCTAAATAGTACATGCCTTCTCTTAAACAATGTGCTCACTGTATGGTCCACCCTTCTCAATTTTTCTACCCATAATCTCTGCAATTTTTTGCTTTGAAATTTGTGTAGATTCTCCACAATACAACCTGCTCACTATACTGTACGAACACCTGAATTAAATACCGGGACTGTTATTTTAAAACTTGTGCCAGAGACCTCAAACTTCATGCCCTTTTATTACTATTGTACAATGCTTCTTCTGCCCTGAAATCTTCTCGATTTATGTACCTTCTTCATCTTAAAACTTGTGTCAATCAAAATAAGAAATCCATGCCCTTTTTCTTGTGGTCCGTGCCTGCTATCTTATCCTTGGAACTCATGTTAAGGTATTCTTCTCTTTCTTCTTGACTCAAATTCTCTTGCTCTCTCTTATCCTTGCTCTCCCAAGATCTCTTTAGTGAATGCAAATAATGATGCCTTTAATCCCTAGTTTACAACCTTTTATTCATGGTAACCACCTCTTTAATCCAATGGACAAGATTAGATCTTGACTCAATGAGATAAAGAGATGAGAGTAAATGCTCATTATTTTCTCATTAAATGATATTAAATGAGTTTTTCATTTAAATACGTAATGAGACATTTAATTACTCACTTCACTTTATTTATCATAAAGTCAAATTTAAATTAAAACCATGATTACACTTTATAAAGTGACTTTATCTCTTATAAAGTTTATCTCTCTTTAATAAAGTAACTAACGACCACTTTGGACACTTTTCCACACCTAGGCACACGAAGTGGAAAACATTTGTCCTTGGTATAACTTTTTTTTTTTAAATATGTTTTATTTGTTTGTTTGTCGCACAAAGTGCCGACACTATGCACTTTGACATTATTGTTGTTGTTGTTGTTGTTTAATAAATAACTAACTCAACATGGACAACTAACGAGAATGGGGGGGCATGGATTCCACATGTGAGGGGGTTGGGGACTAAGAGTTGTTGCTCTCCCTAACATTACTTGTTGGACCCTATTTTGGTTATTTTGGTTTATGGAGGTACTATTACACCCTCTTGGATGTTTGGTGGGACCCTTTTGACTAGTTCACCTTCCTTGTCCTTGGTTTGGTGTCATTTGTAACTCCTCATGTGCTAGTGCTCTCTCAGTGGCTATTTTTAGCTAGCACTCTTTGAAGTGTAACTCCCAAATTTTGACACACCATTTTGCCAAAATAGGCTATTCAGGGAATGGAATATCATGAATGAGTAACTCCTTTACCAATTCGAGTTGTCTTGGGAGGTATCTGAATTAGCCTCTTGTGTTTGATTAATCCATGTGAATTTTAGTTACCTCTCTTAGGAACTTGAATGGCTATAGAAGGATTCGAATTGGCCCTCTTTCCTTCTTCTCTCTTTGAGCTCTCTAGGGTAGTGGAATTGTCTCTTGTCTACTAAATACATACTCTCAAGTAGGAGATGCATGGTATTGCTAAACATTGAAGGCCTTATAATGAGGTTTGAAGAATGGTTCCATTTCCAAATCTTCGCGATGGCCTAGGCTATTTTTTTTCTCACTAGAGAGAGCACACCACCTGATATTCCAGGGCGGAATCAAGGTGGTTCGGGCTCAAACTGGGTGGGGGAGAACCACTGCCCAACTTCGACATGCAATTATCTTCCAAGTATACCTTCCAAAAAATCTAAAGCGTTAGAATCATGCCCAACTTTACAAATACGAATAAGAACCTGGTGGTTCAATTTTTTGGACTACATACTTTCCACATGTTTTTATTTCAAGTTCATAGTTTTTCCCACAATCGAAAACTTTAAAGGAAATTAATAACACATGATTCATGAGACAAATTTTACGTATCCCAAAATATCAAATTGAAGACAAAATTTCACATTATTATCCCAAAGTATTAACGACAGAGTATTCTAGGAGGGAGGGAATTTAGAAGACATTTTTTCTACAGATCGTAAAAGTATTTGATATCAATTTTTTTTTTAACCATGTGAACAACAACCTCAAAGGGTATATCCAACAACCCACGGGCCAAATATAACAGTGACTTGTGACTCAACAAGGTCGGGACGTCCTGAAGCCCACGCCCTTATTATATGTTACTCACTATTGGAACATCATACTATGAGTACACCCAATTTTAGATGTTAGTACCCTGAAAATCAAACTTGGGTCAATGACGACCACATAATTAAAACTAAAAATGTAATAAATAATTTGCAAGTTGAAATTATAAAGATTAATATTTTTAGTTTTGAAAGTTTTCAAAAATACTACAAGTATTGGGTTTGATCTTTAAATTATATTACCATATATCCATCTAAACCCATATCTATCAAGCACCTAGAGGGATTCTCTAATTTTTTGAGGGGTTATATTAAACGTTTTACACGTCCAAATAAAATTTTGATCCCTCATGGTTTGTGATAGATATTGGCTTAAGATGGATCTATAATGGTTTTTTTTGTGCACATGTGGATTGTTCAATTATTTTTATTTCATTTTTAATTTTTTTATTTATGAGATGACATGAATTTTTGTAATTACTTTTATTTTTGGGAACATTACGTTACATGATGTAACGTGATAACATCTCTACCCATATTGGACTATTAAATTATCAATGGACATTAAAATAAATGTATATTTATTTTAGTTTATGGAGTGTGGGTGTAGATCACTTAGTGATATGGTGCATTGTTAACGCACTCCTTGTGACATTTAAGATTCAAATCTCAAATCCCTGTGTATTTCTTGTGGGGAAGTACCTCTACACCTAGGGGTATAGTGGTAGATTACTAGAATTGGCCCCATGTCACACAAGTATGATCCTAGCCAATTAGATATTTTCCTTAAAAAAATCAAAATGCTAAAAACCGACATAAATATCTCATTAACCATTATTTTTTAAATACATATAAATTTCCACTATATTTGTAGGAGACTCCACTCTACTCCATTAATTTTAAATTTATGGTATGTGAAAGTTCATGTGAACAACCCTTCCAATGAATACAAATAATATAAAATATTTCAGAAACACACCCCCCCCCCCACACACCTATTTCAAGCATTGCTAAAGAATATGTAGTTACGATTTAGAGATGTAGGTACATGTATAATTTGGATCACAACAAAGGATTCTAGTACCATTGGTTGACAAACATTCAAATACGGTTTATTTTGTGTTTTCTTTCCTACTAATTTTTTGGGTGGGGGGGGGGGGATTTAAACTAAGTGTTGTGGAAACTAAACTATTTAATCTATCATTTGAAGCATACAAAGGAAATATTTCCATGGAAATTCAAAGTTAGGATGATGCAAGGAAGGACCTTGACTCCCTATAAAAACACGTTAAAAATAGGTGAAAAGAGTGAATTGTTACAAGCCCGCCTAAATAAAACCACTAGATGCAGAAGTTGCAGAAGGAGAGAGTGACTTAGGAGCCTGCATGATCAAGATTAGATAAATAATAAAGTAAGGCAATTATAGCACCCAATTTTATGATCGATGACTCTTGCATTCGAATTATATAGGTACAAAAGGGAAGGATTTGTTTGAACTTGATTGAGGCTCACATTCTGCATGATCCCATACTAGAATCAGAAGAAGAGTGCAACATCAAGTTTGAGCAAACTACATCGATTTCAAACTATAGCAATGTTATTAGACAATGGTAGAGACTTCAAGTTGTAAGAAACATACTTTGTAAAATCCAAGTTTGACTTAGATCATAAATGAGCTTAGCCTCGACACAAAACAAACAAAACACTAATAGAAGGAATATATCTATATAACTATATGTTACCATAAAGATAATCCATCTCCTATATTTATAACAAACCAAGAGAATCCTATCTCGTAATATGATGGTATGCCAAAGAAGAAAATAAAGTGTACCAACCTAGCAAATAATTATTAGCCTATGTAAGATTAATAGTTGTGCATACACTAACAACCCCACAAGCAAAATGTAGGGAGTAAAAAGAAGACAAAAAATGGGTCCCAACAACGCCTACTAAGTACCAAATTGTTAAAGCATTATTTTGTCATCATTGATAATTGATTCCTTATTGGATAAGATAGCATCAATTTCTTGTCTTTGTTTCCAATGAAACACATACCAAACTGATTTTTTACCTCATATTCTAATTTCTCTTTCAAGAAACAAATAGGTACCCTCTCTTATCTTCTAGAAAGTGTCATATGCATTAAAAAAAATCACAAAAAATAATAAATGTGCATTAATAGCATTCTCTTGAGTAGGGTTTATGGGTTTTTTCCACGTGTATAATGGTATCCTATTACTAACACTCTTAACCAACTTTTGATAGTATTGAGCTCAAATGTTGGAGAAGGGGCATAGATGACTCTAGTACCCACATGTTAGAGCATTGTCTTGGAGATTTAGCCCTGGATTTTTATGACCAGTTCAATTTGCATAAACACGTGTTTCTAAAATTGACTCTCTTGCTTACATTTGGAATCTAAGTCCTTGTTAATGTTCCCATTCATATATGGTACAGAGTTTGAAGCAGAGCTAAAGTATATAAGTGTCCCATGTAGGAGGAATATGGACTCTAGTGATGAAGGTGTTAGCAACATATCAAGTATTATTTTGTTACTATTGTTCCATATTTAAATTAAGTTCTATCTTATTTTATTTCCATTAATAATTCATGTTTTAAATTGTTCAAGGAAGGTTTACATTGTTGGTTTGTAGATTACTAGAGAAGTTTGGAGTATTCAAGACATCATTTGGATGAGTTACAAGACACAACAAAGGGACAATTTAATTTTTCAAAGATATTTTCTTCATCTTTGGCGTAATAAACATATATGAAAATTTGAGTATGTTTTCTTTTATATGCTATGTTAATGACCTAACCCTATCAATTGGAAATTATTTCCTACAATACCAAGTACAAAATACACTTTCATGAATGGAGAAAAGGAGATAAAATAGTTCCAAAAAAAAACCCTCTCCAAAAAGAGAAAAACACAAATGTTGAAAAGGCCTTAAAGACAAAAGGGAATAACATCCCACAAATATGCAATGAATGGAAACACCTTGAGGCTTGCGGAGGTTGAACACTCCAAGTAGGAAGTTTGACCAAAACTCTAAAGAGGAAGGCCAAGTAACCTTAATGAATATGGTTGTATTCTGAAGTGGGAGAGGATTAGTTGTATAAGCACAAGAATGTCAAACACTAATCACTACCACATGAATTCTCTATAAAAATAGGCAATGGTTAGTAACTATAACATATGATTCAAATGGAAGAAAACATAATCAACCATTACAAGATAAATGTGGCCTATGAATGTTGAAGACCCTAATGGGAAGTATGACCAACACACTAAATATGGATGAGTAATCCGAAGATAGGAATGCCATCAAATATCCACACAAGAAATCCAAGCAACACATTTCAAACTCCTCAAGTAGAGAGTATCAAATGCACCACAACCCCTCCTAATTTAGTGCAACTTAGGGAAGAATTACAAAATTCATATTAATCCTCTAAAATGAGTCCTAACACAAAGTATTGATTAGGTACTCATCTACAATAGAGAAAAACAACATAAAATGAGTACATTATGGAATCCAATCCATGTCTTTGAAGTGCATGGGTCACTAGCCATTGCAATCATTAGTCCAAAAAAGAGGAATCAATGCTTTATATGGTAGCTTCCTCTAAATAAAATATTTCCTAGAACAAAATGTTGAAGAAAAAAATCATCAGAGGAAGCATTACACACCATCTCCCTCACAAGCTTGAACGGGGTGGATGTAGATGATGGCAATGGATGTCATGGATGATAATGGAAGATAGAAGTATGAGCTAAAGGTATTGACAATGCTGATCAATGTATGAAATAAATGATATAAAGTGGCTTTCATTAAGATATTACAAAACAAGAGAGTGCATGAAGATGAATAAAAATGCTTGGCAGCACTCTATGAATATTTACACAAGTGACCCAAAATAACTACCTAAAGGTGCAAAAATAGAGGTACCAAAAATAAAGGACATCATGGACACCAATCCTCAATGTCACTAGTAAAAAAAGTGAGATAAATAACTATGTGACTAAAAAAATTAGTCACATGATTGTTTTTAAGGTAAAAATAACTAAATTAGAGAAACACAACTAAAATTGACTAAATACCCCTATTGACCAAAAAAATAACTAAATACTCATATAAACTAGCATTTGATAATTTAGATATTAATATATATTAGTTTTTTTTAATATTATATATCCATATGTATGGTTTCCAATATCAAACCATTTGTTAATCTATAGTTAAAAAAAAACAATGGGTCTTCATAGTCTACATATAAGTGAAATCTTCCAACAATACTATATACATAATATACGTGTTGAATACATATATCACATTATTTGGTAATATTTTAATTGGTTAAAATAATATTGGTAAAATTATATTCAAGTTATCATGCGCACTACAATGCATTAATCAATTTACATTGTGTAGATATGACTGTTATCGAGGGAGTGGGACATCATTTGGGGTCGAGTGGCACTCATTATGTAGCAATGCTACAGTGATATTCGATGGAGTGGGGCATAATTTGGGGGAGTCGCATTAATTAAATGGAGATAGAGGGAGTTTCAAGAGTGGGATATAATTTGGGGATGCTAGCAAGAAAGCACTGCTTACAAGTTCATTTCCCTCCATTAATATTGCATGCAAGGTAGGTCAAGGTTGGTTAATGTTTGGACAGGATCCTTTCCCTCATAGGTTGGGGAATGTTAATTAGTGCAGTGTGTGAGAGATCTTCTCATATAGTGAAAATATTTTTCAAGGAGAGTTAACCCTACTTTTTCTCAAGGATAGCTTATCTTGTGTAGGAGAGAGATTCAAACTCTATGGGATTCAAACAGACCTCGGTGTAGTTGTCTTGAGCATTGAAGCCAATGAGATCAGGGGTTTTTTTCCGATGGAATTTTTATAAAACTATAGAATTTTTTTTTTGCCGATAAAACTTCCTTAAAACATATGTGGAATATTTTGAAGAGGCAGACAAAGAATTCAAAGTTGGAGAGACCCTCTGTAACAAATTCGTGGGTAAATTTTGGACATTCTATGAGTATTTGTTTTTGTTGGTCTCCTTGTGTTTCAAATAACTCTCCTTGAATCATCCATGTGCAATGTGTATCGAATGATATATTCTCGATGTGTATTTTATTATTTTTTTAGAAATTTGATTACATACATATTTGGAGTCATTTGCTAGAATTATTTGGGATTTTCAGGGGATATAATTACACTATGACACCTTAGAGTTTGCAGATAACTTTATAAACAAAATTACCACCCCATTTTTACAATGCATCATCCAAATGGAAATTTCCTTAGTATATCATCCAAGAGTATATCACCCTCAGTTCTGAAGGGATCGATTACTTTAGTGAGTTCCCATTTCTCCTAATTAAATCCCCTCACCCCTTTTTTTAGGTACGCTTTAGATGAAAGTAAAAGTTCTTGATGTAGAAGTTACTGATAAAACCCTCTCTAATGTTATCGTCCTACCTACGGGAAATGATGGTTAAAATGAAGGAAAATGCCTCTATAGCCAAGCAATAATTATTGTGGAGGATTAATTTGTTGATGATACAAGGTAATGAATCAATAGATCATTAACCTTGGTATGATATTGTCTTGTAGTGGCTTGATTCGCTTGAATATTCACAAGATTACTAAACACCCTTTGTAGATATATGGTGAAGATATTCTAAGGAATTCTAGGCAAAATTCTGGCTTGGATTCTTTTCCATAGATCTTCTTTGGACTTAAAATGGCTATTACAAGAGCCAAATGCTCCAACTCTTAATGTTCTAGTATATATGAGGATATCATCAAAGAAAACTATGACAAACTTGCAGAGATACTTATCAGGCACTTTGTTCATTAAATCCTTATGTAGCAAGAGTACTTCAGAGGCAAAAAGGCATCACCTATAAGGCCCTAAAGGTGGTATTCTCTTGATCTTGGAATTGTATAGGTATCTAGAAATAGACAAAGCAGCACTAAAATAATAGCCTTGTGAGTTGAAAGTTTCAAATCTTGTTAGTCATACGTAAAACTAAAATAATTTAGGGATCTCTCTATCATAGTAGCCTTGGGGATATGGTTAGATAGAAATGCCATGATTCTTTAATACATGTAATTTATTCATTTTTTATGTACCTTACAAAATAGATATAAGTTTGTCAGTTCTAGATCATCCTAATCTCTCCCCTTTTTGTTAATTTGTCAATTTTTCCTTGGAAAAATGTTGAGGTTGGGTTGTTTTTATGGAGCCATCCAAGTAACACATCCTTATATGGAGTTGAATGCTATTCTTCTTGAATTTTTTATTTTTTATTTTTAAATCAAGGCTAGTCTACAAGAAGGTACAAATAAATTTTTAGAGTTACCCACCTCAAAAGAGGATGAGAAAATGGTGTAGTGATGCCTCCATGAAGAAGATAAAGGATTTGTCTCTAATAGTTTCCTGGGGAATATAGTTAGCTTGCAATGATTTGATCTTTGAAGATAAAGTAGTCCATCCTTTTCAATGTGTTGTAAAGGGGTTAGATATTTTGGTTGGCTTCAATCAATTAAAAAAAGAGAGAGAAAAGGTGTATGGTTCTTCTAGAGGAGTAGATCAATGAAAGTGTTCCATGGGCTTATTTTGACATTGCATTTCAAGGTGATCCTCCTTTAGGTGGAGGTGGAGGTGGAGGGGATTATAGTCCTTAACAAAGTTAATATTTTGAAATCTGGAGCAATCCTAGGTAAGGGTTCAAACAATATGGCTAAGATAATGGAGAATTTGAGCCAATAGAGGTTGAACTTGAAATGAGTAGCCAATTTGTTGCCTTCGTTTTCCATTGTTCTACATTTATTATAGTGTATGGGGGATACATAAATATACTATTTGTAATTTTCTAACATTCCCTATGTGTTGATGTGAATTCTCATGCACTCATATACTTTCTATTAGGTTTCCTATAAACATAAGCTTTGAAAAAATTGATATACACAATGTAGAAAAGCATAAATTACCACTACATCTACTAGTTGAAATAGGCAATGAGCATATGGTATGCAAGCCTTTATTTCACAAGGATTAATGGAGGAGGTTCTCGCCTTTAACATGATAATGAGGAGTCCCTTCTGAAGAGAAGATGATTAACCTAGAAATTACTTGATTGAATCCATCCTATACCTCATCTACAATCCTTGCTTAACTCCTTTGGTTTTTTCTTTGGATTTTTTTGTTTCTCTTCCACAATTAGGCATACAAGGAGAATTTAGATCTAGGTGCGTAGAGATCTACTCACATTACAGGTGGATTTGCTTAGGTGCTTCTTTGGAGGCTTCAACACTCATATTTTACCTCTAAATATACCCATCATTGTGTGTTCCATGAGCATTAAGTTATTTTTAGTGCATTTTTCCTTCTTTATTTTGGTTTTGTGGTTGATTTTCATTAATTTGGGGGGATTCATTATTTTCTATAGAACTCTAGGGTTCACTTGAGGAATTATGCAATGTTTAAACCATAGAACCTTAGAATTAGAAGTGAGTTAGTGGTATCCTTACTCATAGCATCATGTTCATGATCTTTGGGAGCTGTTATTTCCATATCTAGGGTCTATTGGAATAAATGTGGATAGATTTAAAAACCCTTTGAATTCACAACAAAATACCCCCTCCCCACACACCCTAACATTCCACCTCCACTTTCTATATTATTTTCCTTATTTTTTAATTTTGTTGGCCTGCAAATCCTTAATAATTTCAAGTTTATCATGGTTGGCCACAACCCAACCAAGCTATTTGCTACACTGCTTGATGAATTGATCACTGAGTTACTTGAATTGAAAAATATCCATACAAAAGGACATGTAGGTTTTAGATGCAATCATCTTATGGTGGATGTCCTTTTGATATAATGACATCTCCATGGAAGCAAAATCTAGTAAGCAACATGGCTATTGTTTCTTGGAAAACTTCTATAATGCCTTTGACATATTATCTTTGCATATGTCATTTTTAGGCACTGATATTTGTACTTTTGTGCCTGGAAACGAGATTATTACCCTTGTAATGATCCTTTATAAAAAAATTGTTGGACTTCTACTTAAAACTTCAAGACATCATATGACATGGGTATTAATTGTCATGCATTGGGAGGTGTATGTCAGATTCAACTGCCCAAATTGTGGATTCCTACTGTTCAAATATATTATTTCCAGTATTGCAAATATCTCTTATTTCTCCTAATATTTCCAATTTCCCCTGAGTTATTCAAGTTGTTGATTTGTCCATTCAGGTCCAAATTTTTTCTTTCCAATATTTCCTAATATTTTCCCAAATATTTATGATAAGTTTCTTTCTAGACCCTTGGCTTATATTTCCAAAAGCAATATTTTCAACCTTGATTATTGCTAATACAATTGTTATGGATGATATTGTACTGATGGCTAACATGGTCGTAGGTTTCCAACAGTAGCTTGACATTGAGTACATTTTATGATACCTTTAGCCTAGTTTTTAAATAAGAGAGACTATCTACATTTTATGATGGAATTGTAGATAGTCTCTCTCGGTTATAAACATGACATGGTGAAAGTAGTATCCTTCTATTTGTTTCTTCATTGGTCCTATTGTCACATCCAGAGTAGATGTGGTCACTACAATGCATATTAATTTTGTCATAGGCATGATTCAATCCTTGTACATGAGTTGAGAGGTTTCTAAGCATGATCATCGATGATGCATCACTTTTTAGAGCTATCCAGAGCAGTCAAAGCATCTTCCTATTTCCCCTTGCCATGAATGATACCTACACGACCCATTTGACAGTAGTTGGTTGGGTCATGGTTCACTTGAAAGAGTAGTAGGGTAGATAGATGATGTATTTCCCTTGCCCCCATACAATCAGAGATTGGATTTAGAGTCACATTAGAAATAGGTATATGTCTAAGCAGGAATACACGTGCATATGGGTGTTTACATTTGCCTCTTTTGTTTTTAATAGTAGCTTCGACTTGGAATTGAGTGACTGACTATGGTGATATGTTGTATCTAGTTTATATTGTATATTTGTTTTCATGAGTAGTTAATATGTCTTAATGTCAAATCCTTTAAATATTCTCACTAGTATTTCCTACATCATACAAACTTAACCATTCCTTTCCCCTACTATATATGGCACCATTTATCATTTTCTCCATCCATTCATGTCTTCTAGTTTTGAATTTTATCCTTGACTTAGACTTAGATGTGTGGCCTTGAATACCTCCCCACTTTGGCCTATGTGCATGATGGACTCCATGTTTCTTTATGTCTCGTCTCTTGAGTATGTGGCTGCATGGATTGAACAATTGATCCACTTCTTATTGGGTATCCCCGATTTTTTGGTGCAATGTAGGGTCATGTTGTCCACTGAGTTGTTTTCCCACTAGTCCTCAAAGCAAGTTATCCTTTCATCATCACATGCATCAGTGTGACTCATGCTATATCTAAAGATATGCAAACCAAAAGGCTAAATATGAAAGGAAATGAAAAAGGGCCAAATAAAAATCCGACGTGGAACAAATGTAAAATCAAAATGACTATTGGACATTATATGAAATAAAAAAGTAATGATCATTCTTTATGGATCCCAAAATGGCATGGAAGTGAAATGGAGTAAGGGGATACTAATTATAAGATTCCCCTAAAACTTGAAATCAAATCTACAGTCAGTTGTTCACTTATCACAATGGTTCTAGAAAATATCCTCATGGAGCTTGATTCAGGATTGGAATTGAGATATAGGTTGCTTATTAGAGTCTTGTGGGGGGGACTCAAGAACTCTACCCATATGTGAGATACCTCCCTTCCCTAGTGTCTTATATTATGAACGTGTCATTATAGTTTCTTATTTCCCTTATTATCTTAGAGATCATAATGTCAAAGTTAACAATTCAACTCCCCTGAGGCTTGTTAAAATATATGAAGCATAGGATCATCATCTTGCATGAATTCAAATGAAAAGAGAATGTTGCATGAGAATAATTTAGCATAGATTGTTCAATTAATCATGACAAAATTGCACACACATAGAGATAAAATTGGAATAATATGATTATATTCATGAATTAGTACATAATATGGAATATAATTGTTGTAGATATAGGAGAATTCAAATGCCTAAGATAGGATTCAAATCTACCAACTTGGACTGACTCCAGAGCTAAATCAGTGTGGGAAAATCACCATTGGAGCTAGCTAATGCAACTATGGATGACTAACTTAGTCTACAATCAGTTAACTAATGAGGGTCAGTGAGAAAAGGAATCCACACTCCATTCAATCATGTAAAATGGTGCTAGGCTAATAGATTGTGATATAACTAATAGTAACTAGAGTATAACTGAACATGACTAATTACCTACCAAGGTCAACTGAAGGAGACTGCTGGTGGAACTCAGAGTGGGTTCCTAAATTATAGGGATTGCTCCCTAGGGATCCTAAACCCATGCAATCAAGTGTAGTGAGTGGCAGATGTCCCCTAGGTGTGTCCCCCATGCACTAGTGGAGTGATGAATACCTCCTAATATAGAAAATAGACAATTAGACTATGTGGTCAAAGGGATGATTAATAATAATCCCAACACCCCCCCCTTAATCCTAACTTTGGACAACCTGGGCCCTGACAACTAAGACCAAAGGTCACCCATACAATCTAAATGAAAAATAATAACTGATAAAACCCAAGGAAATGGGGAAAACCTCATGGGAACCCACCCCCCTCTAAATAAGCAGGAAAATCAGGATCAAGATTTCATATCAAGAGAAAATTTCTTCCTGAATAAAAACTTGTGAAAATATTTCTACAACATTGCATCTTTGTGGTGCACTGAAGTAGTATGATGGTCCTTATGTGCACTAGTATCCTGGGACTGTGCATGTGAACCTCTCCATCTTCAATGAATATGATGATAGATAGGAGAAGGAATGTTTCCTTTGTCTCTTCTTTCTGGAGGAAGAGTGACATGATCCAATTAGTTCTTGTGTGAGTAGAATTGTTGATCAGTCCTTACCATCATGTAGCATTTCATTGGGAGCTTGTTGCACCTCTCTAAAGGAAGTGAACTTTCTTGACATAGCCAAGGTTCTCTTTGTGAAACTTGGATCTTGTTCTCCTCATGTCATATGGCTCTCTAGTCATGTTCCCATATTCCTCAATATCCTTTTTTTCCCATTTAGTCCTAGGATTGGGAGTAGGGACTGGATTTGTATTTGGATCATTGTGAACTCAATCTTCAATTTCATCAACTGGGTCCTCTACTCCATATTCTAAATCTAAAACATTAATGGAAACATTACCATATCTAAAAGGAGTAGATAGAATGGTTTTACCTCCCCTTTCAAATGGAAGTTGATACTGTAGTGGATTTGAGTATGGTCGAAAGTGTGAGAATTCATATCCCTTGGAGGCATGGTTTGTAACACCATTCGCTATAATATTCCCAATTGAGATATCTAAGATCTCCATTGAGTCAGGACTAAATACCACTCGCTTTGGTGGGCTAGTATGTGTCATATGGTATACAGATAAAAAATTTGCAACTAAAGATGTCACATAGAGTACATCTTTGAACATTCCATGTTTTAACTTTATTGAATCATTTCCTTTATCTCTAATTTGAGTGTCATCACCCATATGAATACGCGGACCATCAGTAAGTTCTAATGAAGATAATGATTCTATGGATGCAACCCTATGATTGGAGGCTCCTGGATCAATGAGGAAGTCATGTGATTTTGAAAAACTAGTCTTCAGTGCATGACATCTCTCATCATGAGTCAGTCTTCCTTGCGCCTTTAGGGAGGGAAATATTGTGTTGCTCAAGGATTTTTTCCATATGATCAATGGTTTTCTTCATATACTTCTCGGTATGGTTTCCTTTCTTACAGTAAGATCACTTTCCATTTTCATACCTTTGATGTTTGTCCTTCCTAGAGCCTGAGGCTTCATTTGATGGATAAAACTCATCTTTAGGTTCAAATTCATTGTTTCTTTTCTCTTTACCTTTATGCTTCCTTCTTGATTTTGCATTCCTTGTCTCACCAGCTAAGAGAGATTAATTTGGAGAGGCTCTGAGGGCTCCCATCTGTATCATCTTGTCTTGTTCTTGGATTAAAGACTCTATGAAGGCATCAAGGGATGCCATTCACCAATTAGGAGTAGTTTGGAGAGCACCAATGTTTTCTCAGTATGGAGAGCACCAATTGTTCATAACTTTTCTTAATCCTGCATTATGTGCATTGCATGACCATTGATTTGAATTTAGTGAAGAATAGTTGTATTGTTTCAAATTTACTGCGTTGTAGTGTTATCATCTCATTCTCCAGGATATGGCCCCTCAAATCATCTTGTTTTCCAAACAGGGATTCAAGATTATCCCATCAATCCTATCTAGATTCTTTGATTTTTCAATATATTGTTGGGGTTCGACTACTCTTCCCATGGTAATCCTGTAGAGACCTTTATTGCATAAGGAAATCTACATATCTTCCCTCCAATCAAGGTAATTAAAGGGTGTAAGGATTCTGGGAGTGAGAGTTGTTGAATTCTCAATTTCACAGCTATATTGATCAACAGTTCTTCAAGAAATATTTGAATTTACCTGCAAAAACACTGCAAAACACTTCAATTCACATTAATTTAGTGTAATGTCCCTTTCTAAAAATTTTACCAAAATGCCCAATTTTCCAATTTTATCACAATTTTGGCTCTTGACTAGTTTTAGTGTCTTGGTCTCCAAATCAGCCCAGTTGCTCTCAAATATTTAGAGAAGGTGTATGAATGATATAAAAAATTAATTATTATTTTCATGGATGTATTATGACCCTCCAATCACTTCTTCAAGTCTGTACTAAATTCTAAACAAGATAGATGATTTTACTTGCAATTTTGGGAGAGGTAAGTGGTAGAAATGGCTTCGCAAATGTGCAGAAACCCACTTGAATTATTAAATTGAATTAGGGGATGTGTAGAATACATTATCAGAGACTCATATGCATATTCAATCTATATCCCATGGCTGTTATCACTTCTTTCAATTAGATATAAAAAACTAGTTTAGACCCTTGGGGAAACAAGTTGTAGTTTGCTCCAATTGCTATGAAATTTGACCCAATGGCCACAAATTCTCAGTTACTGAACATGAAACCCATAATATAATTTAAATACAGTCCATTCATTCATAAATCATCAATATTTTATACATCCATTTGAATCCATCAAGATTACAACAGTTTACAACAAGGTAGTGGGGAAATGGCACTGTTTCTTCATTATTGAGCAATAATACATGAGATTTCTTGGAATTTTGACCTGAGAGATTTCTAAAATTAAATATCAGATAATTTACATCAGAGTACAAAATACTGGATCAAGAGAATCTCCCTCAAAGATATGAATAGCTCACCAAGTGCGCCTCACTCGATGGAGCTGAAATATGGTGAGAAAATTTGAGATGAAAGGAAGAACAAGATGAAATTGATATGTCCAAAATATTTTGTAGCTTTCACCTGTAACTTATGACTCCATTGAAGCTCCTTTAAATACCTTATTTTCCTCTCCAAACACCAACTAGGATGGGAATCTTTCACCCTCGAAATTGGCTAAGGCGTGAACTAGTCATCCACTAGCTCTCTCTCTTCACAATAACAATTTTTACAAATGATAAAAAGGGAATTCTCATGGCTGATCCCTACATTTTATAAACATTATTTGTTTTCTAAGGTTCCAAATCCATCCATAAACCAAAGCCAAGGCGAATTGGTGTGGCTGCTCATGCTATGCCATGTGGCCTCTCTCTTCACCTTCCCTCTTCACCCAAATTCGAGTAGGAGCCTCTTGGCCTTGTACAAATCCCATGAGAGCCCTATAAGATCATCTATTCATGCCTGACATGTCATATATGTCAGATTTCAGCCTTCATATCTGACTTGTGTCATAACTATCATAGAATCTCCATCATTGGTGTCATAGATGTCATAAATGTAAGGGGAATCTATCCAAGTGTCCACGAAACTCCCATTTGGCTCTTCCTCTCCCCATGTAAGTTACAATTCATCCCAAATTTGACATATGAAGTATATGTACAAGTATATTAACCTTATAATCCATCCAAAAACATTAGGATTCCCATAGATTCGAGATTGCAAGAGGAGGATGCCATTTAACATATGAATTCTAGTTTGAGTGGACCCCATAGTCTCCATGTGTCTCCATTCTCCATAGCCATTTAATTTTTCACTTTCATTCATTTAATTAACTCCATTAAATAGATATTTATTCCTTATAATTTCTAAACACCATTTATTATCTCCCTTATTAACTTCCCAATGTTTCCACCCAACCTAGGGAACTAGTAGGATTGATGGAATTTTCCTGCTATGCAATTATTTGAATGGAGACATTACAGTCCTCCCCACCCAATATTGATTTTCCTCAAGAAATTTCAGATTTTTATGCTTCAAAATACTCTCCTCTTCCCATGTGGCATCTTCACTTGGTAGATCCTTCCATTGCACCAAGTATTCTTTGATTGTTCTGCTCCTCAATCTTCTCTCCCTTGTCTTCAAAACCTTTTACAGAATAAGTGTGAGCTTTCCTTCATCATCCAAAGGAGGGAGTGTATCTAAAATGACAATTTTCTGACCAATATATTTCTTGAGACAAGAAACATGAAATACATTATGAATTTTACTCCCTTCCGAAAGTTCCAACTCATATGCTACTTCTCCAATCTTTTGGATTACATTGTAGAGCCCATAGTATCTTGGCTTTAGTTTTTCTGATCCATTCCTTTTGAGAGATGTTTTTTTGTATGGCTTCAACCTCAAATACACTAAATCATCAACCTAAAAGGTCCTTTCCTCTCTATGTTTATCTGCATATTATTTTTGCTGATTTTGGGCAACCGGCTATTTGTCTTTTAAAAGCTTTAAAATTTCTTGGCTTTCTTCCACCCAATCTTTAGCTTTTGTAGCTCTAATATCACCAAATATCATATCAGAAAATGTAATTGCATCATAAACGTATAATTCTCTAAAAGGAGACATCCTTGTTGACATGTGAAAGGTGGTGTTGTGGCAAAACTCACCCAAGTGTAGCCATTTTTTCCAAGCTTTTTGTTGTTCTCCCACATAGTTTCGGAGGTACCCTTCCAACCATTTATTCGCCCTTTCTTTTTGTCGATCAGTTTGGGGATGTTAGCTTGTACTTGGAGTCAACTGAGTGCCCACCAATCTGAAAATTTCTTGCCAAAAAGCACTCATGAATCTACCATTTCTATCACTCACAATGCTCTTGGGAAGCCCATGTAATCTAAAGATTTCTTTGAAAAAAAGGTCAGCCACTTGTGTGGCACTAAAAGAGGATGTAACAGAAAATAAATGAGAAAACTTATTCAATATATCCACTACCACATATATACAATGCTTTCCCAAATATTTTTGAAAACCGATAATGAAATCCATCGATACATTGTCCCATTTTTGCTCTGGAATGGGCAATGGTTGTAATAAACGAGCTGGGTATGTGAGTTCTGATTTGTTTTGCTGACATACCTTACATTCATTCACATACTTCTGAACATCTTCCTTCAGCGCTTCCCAATATTTCTTGTCCTCAAGCAATTTCAAACATGAGTGTTGAAAAACCTGCTTTCTGTATGACTCTTTGAAGTTGCCACTGAGTTTCCCAACTTTGAGTCTTTGAGATTCCATGAATATTTTAGAGAGGAACCACCATGCTTGCTACTACACTACTATGATTAAAATCACTTCATTAAGTGGTGAATCCATCTCCCATATTTCTTGTTTCCCAAAAAAATTGAAATCGATGGGACTAAAAACTATCCCATGTCTCATTGCTTGTATTGAACTCCAACATTTAAGAGTGCTCTCCAACCCATACCATTAGGAAAGAGAATTTTGGTATCCCATTTTGTTGTATGCATTCTTCCAAAAATCATGAGTACATAATATATATCATCAAAGTACATAACAACATAATAAAAATTTACATCAAGGAGATGACTCATCAAAAAATCATGAAAGCTCTTATACCTCCAAGTAAGTAGACCACCATTGGTCAAGTGCATACAAGCTTCAAGTGACCAATAAAATATGATCCAATGACATAGGTGAGGATCCCATGTCCTATAATGCTGCTCCAAAAGGATGTGATATGCATCAAAATATTCATCCATGTATTCTTTCATCCAAGAAGTGAATGAAGAATCTCCACTCAAATCAAAACCAAATAATGAGCAAAAAAAACAAGGAGACTTCAAATGTCTCAAAGAAGTCTCACCCATACATACATGAATGACAGAATCATAAAGATATAACAAAGTATCTAGCTGGCAACAAAAATGTTCTCCAATCATAAATCTAATCACCCCATTGTTGGATGAAGTTCCTCCAACATCAAATGAACCAAGTGTTGAGCAAGAAAAACCATGAGTCTTCAAGTGACTCAAATTCATATAATAGGTGCATCCATGTAGATGTGCATCATCATAAAGTAACAAAGGATGTTGCTGAAAATGTGAATAAGAGTGTGCTCCAACCATGTCATCATAAAAAGTAAATCTAGGATTTCCATACTCCTCATGTGGCACCATAAAAAAGAATCCTTTCACTCATACTTCATTGAGACTAATGCTGCAAAACATGGAATTGTAGGATGTAGGAGAATGAAATAACTCACCCAATTGATCAAAAAGTGCAGAAGTTTCATCATGGGAAGGATCCATATGGATAGTATCATGAAGCTCCCTCCAAAATGTGAAACCTTTGTCATAGATTGGTTCTAATGTAGAGGAATCATGCTCTTCTTTAAAAATTGCATAACCTTCATCAAGAGACAATTCAAGTTCCTCTTCCACCACATCAAGTGTTTGGATCTCTTCAATTTCATCTTCAAACACATCAAGCACATTCAAATTTCCACATTTCTCATGATACACCATGTCATGAGAATCCTCCAAATAATCTACCATTTGACAATCTGAAACATAGGAGGAAAAACAAGTGTCTTGCAACTTTTCAAGAACTTTCTCATTTTGAATTGTGAGCTTATTAATAAATTCATTATTCTTCAAGTAGAATTCATGTAACCATTCACTAAGCTCAATGACATTTTTTCTATCAAAAATCAAAGACATGAAATTACCTTTGATGTTGCACATTGCTCTTTGAATCTTCTCCATGTCTTCAAGGAAGTAGCTCTCCAACAAGAATTTGATACCAATGCTTGAGTGTCATGGAGTATGCTAAGGGCCTTTTGGATATTCTTTTCATTCATCTTTAAGGACCCTTCAATAAAATCATGCTCTTGCAAATGAACCTCCTCATCTTCTTCCTTCTTGCTTGGACCAACTTCATGAAGCTCAAGTGGTGATGGGGAAGTTGATCTTGTTTCTTCTTCAACTGCTACAAGGTATTAATTTTCATGTTTAATGGAAGTTTTTCTTGCAGCAACACTTTCAAAATTTATCTCTATGTCACCAACATAGAGGTGTGATCACCCATCAGTAGGTACTCCTTCATAGTTCAAGCATCCATCATTAGATTCTCTTTGTTTCATTTCCAAGGTAGAATGTGTCTCAAAATTATTTTCAATATTTTCAATAGAATATTCTTCATACTCATGTGATGTCTCTTCATATTTTTCAGAGTCACTTGGGAGTGAATTTCAATCCTATTCATGTACTACTTCTTCTACTTCACCTATTTCAGAACTAGGTGGTTCATGGGTCTCCTCCTTTTGCTCATTCAAGCAAGCTGGGGCATTTTTCCCCCTGGTTTTCTTAAAATCAATATATTTTTTCCAACTTTGGATAGCCAAAAATTTGAATCCTTTCATAATATTCTTGTTCATGTCTTCAGTTATATGTTCAATGATTTTTATATGCTCCTCACCATCATATGAGGTTCCCTTTTCATCCCTAGTCATAGTTTCCTCTTCAACAAAAGCACTTTTGGGTTTCAATATCTAATGGTGGTCCCTATATTATTGTCCTCATAAATAACAGACCACTTCAGGTTCCAATATCATGCTCTTATACCACTTGTAATGTCCATTTTTTAAATTTTTACCAAAATGCCCAATTTTCCAATTGTTTCACAATTTTGGCTATTGAGTAGTTTTAGTCTCTTGGTATCCAAATCAGCCCGATTTCTCTCAAATATTCATAGAAGGTGTATGAATGATATAATAAATTAATTATTATGTTCAGGAATGTATTATTTCCCTCCTATCACTTCTTCAACTATGTACTAAATTCTGAACAAGATAGATGATTTTACTGGCAATTTTGGGCTCAAATCCCCCCCGGGGTAAGTGGTATAAATGGCTTCCCAAATGTGTATAAAACCACTTGAATTATTAAATTGAATTGGGGAATGTGTAGAATAAATTATCATATAATCATATGCATAACCAATTGACCTCCCATGTCTGTTATCACTTCTTTCAATCAGATATAAAAAACTAGTTTTGGACCATTGGGGAAATGAGGTGTAGTTTGCTCCAATTGCTATGAAATTCAACCCAATGGCCACAAATTATTAATTACTAAAAATAAAACCCATAATATGCTTTAATTACAGTCCATTCATTCATAAATCATAAATATTTTATACATCTATTCAAATCCATCAAGATTACAAGCGTTTACAACAAGGTAGTGGGGAAATGGCACTGTTTCTTCATTATTGAGCAATAATACATGATATTTCCTGGCCTTTCAGCCTGAGATATTTTTGAACTTAAATACATCAGAATAAAAAATACTGGAGCAATAGAAGCTCCCTCAAAGAGATGAATAGCTCACCAAGTGCGCCTCACTCCATAGAGCTGAAATATGGTGAGAAAACTTGAGATGAAAGGAAGAACAAGCTGAACTTGATATGTCCACGAGTTGCTGTAGCTTGCACCTGTAACTTATGACTCCATTGAAAATCCTTGAAATACCTTAGTGACCTCTCCAAACACCAACTAGGATGGGAATCTTTCACCCTTGAAATTGGCTTAAGGCATGAACTAGTCATCCACTAGCTCTCTCTCTTCACAATAACAATTTTCACAAATGATCAAAAGGGCCTTCTCATGGCTGATCCATGCATTTTATAAACATTATTGGTATTATAAGGTTCCAAATCCATCCATAAACCAAATCCAAGTCGAATTTGTGTGGCTGCTCATGCTATTCCATGTGGCCTTTCTCTTCACCTTCCCTCTTCTCCCAAATTCGAGTAGGATCCTCTTGGCCTTCTCCAAGTCCCATGAGCGCCCTCTAAGATGCTCTATTCAGGCCTGAAATGTCAAATATTTCATATTCCAGCCTTCATATATGACCTGTGTCATAACTGCCATAGAATCTCCATCATTGGTGTCATAGATATCATAAATGTAAGGGGAATCTAGCCAAGTGCCCATGAAACTCCCATTTGGCTCTTCCTCTCCCCATGTAAGTTACAATTAATCCAAAATTACACCTATGAAGTATATGGACAATTATATTAACCTTATAATCCATCCAAAAACATTAAACTTCCCATAGATTCGAGATTGCAAGAGGAGGATGCCATTTAACATACGAATTCTAGCTTGAGTGGGCCCCATAGTCTTAATGTGTCTCCATTCTCCATAGCCATTTCATTTTTCACTTGAATTCATTTAATTAACTCCATTAAATAGATATTTATTCCTTCTAATTT
>LPNX010310482.1:2857-35020 GCA_001517045.1 Pseudotsuga menziesii | reverse complement strand
ATATATATATATATATATATATATAATTCCAGATGGCCAAGGGCCTTTTGTTTTGGTCAAGGACCTAGAATGAGAGAAACTCTCAATATGATGGCTAGGAGCCTGAAATCAGTGAGGCCAGACGAAGAGGATCATTAGACTGCATAAATTCAAATGAGAAGAGAATGTTGAGGAAGAGAGAGAATAATTTAGCATACACTATTCAATTAATCATGAAAAAATTGCACACACATGGACACAAAATTGGAATAATATGGAATACACTCGTTGTACATATAGGATAATTCGAATGTCGAATATAGGATTCAAAACTACCAACTCATACTAACTCCTGAGCTAACTCAGTGTGGTAAAATGACCATTGGATCTCACTAATTCAACTTCGTATAACTTAGTCTACAATTAGTTAACTAATGAGGGTCCGTGAGAAAAAGAACCCATGCTCCCTTCAATCATGCAAATTGGTGCTAGGATAACTGATTGTGATCTAACTTATAGTAATTGGAGCATAACTAAACATGACTGATTACCTACCAAGGTCAACTGAAGGATATTGTTGGTGGCACTCATAGTGGGTTCCTAAATTATAGGGATTGGTCCCTGGGGCTTTTAAGCTCATACAATCATGTGCAATAAGTGGTATATGTCCCCTAGATGTGTCCCCCATGCACTAGTGGAGTGATAAAGACATCCTAAGATAGGAAAATAGATAATTAGACTATGTGGTCAATGAGAGGATTAATAATAATCCCAACGGGCCTAACCTTTGTTGTGTACAACTCACCTAGATTAGTAGGATGGTTAGTTTTGTAGGTGAGCATATGTTAAGGTCTTCATGAAGGATATTGAAAATACTCTAAAATAAGTCTATCTTTCATTGGTTCTTGTTGATCAACATGGTATATGTTTCTTGTGATTATGATTGGCTATTAATATAAGTAGAGGAGCATTATTCATCCCATTGTGCATGCAGGTTCATATGGTTTTTAGCTCGGTCATTAGTTTGATCAGCTTTGACTTGGTCAACCCAGTTTGACCATGTCAAATATGGGGTCTTGGGTGACCTTAGATTATGAGGTTAAATTTTAAATATTTTTCACCTATGGATGTCTGCTACATGTTTCCATGCTTCAGTTGGTCATTCTTTGCTATGGTTCATGGATACTTTGATTATTACCAGTTATTATGGACCTTATTTTATATCTTGGAGATGGATGAGCTTATAGAGTGTTCTACATGTGTATACGTGGGGTGCTAATAGTCACCTACACTGGATTTGAAGTCTCAAACCTAATTTATGCATTCATATTGATAGTATGAGTGAGGGAAAAAAATGATTTGGGAAGATCTATCATTCAGCCATGTATATCATCATTTTAATGAAAAGAAAAGTGACCATGACTTAGCTAATAAGTTGATTTGGCTAATTTGGGGTGAACAAATTATTTGGGGTGCCATACTTATGTTTATTGAGGCTCTAGATATTGTATTATAATTTTTACATGCTTGATGGGGTCAACACTTCATGTTTATCTCCATAGGGAGGACATTCTTTGCATGGGTTGCACTTAACCATTTTTATCACTTATGTTTTACTTTTGATCTCACTTTGGCTATGGTAAAAGGGGCACCCAACAGAGACTTAGACCGCTAGGTGACCCCCTCTCATGTTATGACTCAATTTTCATATGATATCACATCTTCACTAAGGTGTGTAGAGGGACCCCACCCCATGTAGCTATCTTGACTTCACTTGGAAAGATGATCTCATTCGTTGATCACTTGATTTTTTTATTAGATCCTAGTAATCCATCTATTTGGGGATACAGATTTTGTTTCTTGAGTTCTTTATATCCATGATCTCACTCATTGTGAAGGGACTTTTAGCTCTTGGAGATTTTATCAAATAAATAAATTATCATTCGACAAAAACTTGTGCTTCTTGTTTTTGATGTTTTTAATTTGTGATTGCATTGCCTTCCTCTGTGAACACTAGTGGATTGGTGGTGGATGTTGTTAGAATTTGTTGTGATCAATTTTATGGCAATATAGTGATTTAAAGAGGGGTGCTATTATGGAGAAGCATGGCCTCTCTCTCAAAAATTCATGGCACTTCATGGAGTTTTCATTTGTGCATTATTTTTTCAAGTGAAATCCTTGTTGTTTATCTTGTTACAATCATTTTTATCTCTTGAATAACAAATTGGTTTTCTTGTTTGTTTGTGCAGGAGAGGGAGTCACATTGATCACTTTGGCATTTTGATTTGAGAAAGATATTCACCATTACTTCACCAAGTTTGTCATAGTTGAGGAAGAGTGTCACTATCTCGGTATGAACCAAGTCTATGGGTAAAATTGTTAACCTTTCTCTCTAGTTTATATTTCTATTCCACTAGTCTACATAAATAACTAGATTAAAACCCTCAGTTTTCAAAAGTTTTGTTTCAATCACATAGCATAGATTTAATTCAAAACCCAAGTAGGAAATCATCTAAAACCCCTAGGGACAAATTTTCATATGATTCTGACTCCACTTTGCCAATTTTAAGCACTAATCTCTCTAGGTGTAATTCGTCCACCTTGGGTATCTCCACATTTTGCTAGTTTGATGACTTGGGTGATTCTTGTTTTTTTTATAATTTACATATATTACATCAAGCATAAATAATGAGTGCTATAAATCCTTTCTTTTACCATTTCATGGCCATATTTAACCTTGTATGTCTAAACCATATTTGGAACGAATTGGTTGCCTCATAATAACACTCATTCTATCTTAGATATGATTTTGCAATCATAACAATTGAGATACATTTTCAGCTTGGTTGTCAATATCTTCATTTGATAATCCCTTCAACCTTTTTCCTTAATATCCCATCCTAGTAATCACTTGTTGATCTAAGATACTAATCCAAGATGCATATTCCTTCTTTTGCTTCTAATTTTGGTTTTGTGTCTTTCCTTATCAGTTAGCCTTCAATGGTTAGCAAGGGTATCCCCCTTTGCTTAGCTCTTATCTTGGCCCAAAGAGAAGAGCATTATGTCCGATGTGACAAATACCCTATCTGTAGTGGTCAGGGAAATCCTGGTTCATAGCTTTGGTTGACTTCCCCTCTACCATCCCTGACATGATCACCTAAAAGGGAAACCACAAGAATCATGATAACATTCTTGACTTCATTGCTAAGTAGGTAGATTCTTACCTCTAATGTCTATGATTTTGTGCCTCTTTGTGTTTATCTTTTGATCATGTCACATCCATATTTTAATCTAGTGACTTTATTTTCTAGTTTCTTAATTTACACATTAACTCATTGTATCTCGCATTTTGACCTCTCCAGCGACTATCCTTTTGGTGAGAAATTTTTAAGCTCATATGACGACCCCACATAGTGAATCCATTGAGAAGCAACCTAAAATGCATAATTACGATTTAAGAATCCTAAATAGTTATAATAATTCAAAAGGAACACCTTTAACCTATCATCATAACCCTAGTCGTAAGAACCTTAAATCTCAATCTTCAAACTTATTTATGAAAATCACTAATCAATCTAGGTTTCTGAGTCAAATTTTATGTTCTCCTTCACATCACCAGTCCTTTTTGAATCCTAATAAAATGGCCAATTCCAATTAACCTCAAGCTTTTTGGAACAAAGCACGAGCATCACCCTTATATTTTTCCCAGGTCATCAGGGCAGTTCATGATATGCCTAATAAGTACTTTGAGATGGAAACCGTACAACCCCAATTGAGGATCATATAGACTCCATGTGGGCACACATGGAGGCCTGTGGAGCTTCAGATGAGGATGTTTACAAGAGAGCCATTTTTGTGTCACTTGAATGTGAGGCTCGTAGATGGTTTGATCATTTTACCACATCATCCATAAATGGCTATGATGTTTTTGTCTCCAAGTTAAAAAATAAATGGTCATCCAACTAGGACGGTGATTTGTCTTGAATCAACTGTTCAAAATAAAAATAAAAAAGAAGGAGAATGAATCTATCCATGAGTTTGACCTGAGGTTTGATAAAATAGTTTCCAATATTCATGAAACCATTAGGCCTAGATACCAAACTATATTAATCCACTAGCTCAGTTCATTTGATGGATGGCTCGGTTATCATCTCAAGGAAAACAAGCCTCGTGACCTGAAAGTGACCCAAGATAATGCCAGGGAGGTTAAGGATAAATTATATCCATGGGAAAAAAAATATCTTATCCCATCTTCATTTCAAACTGAAGCCCAATAAAAATGATCATGTTAAAGAACCAATTTACTTGTTAGAAAACATGCACGAAATGGTTAAAATCTTAAGCCTTATGACAAGAGATAGTGCCAAAAGTAGGGAGTCATAACATTATAGGTATCCTTATGGGCCTAAACCTTATTGTAATCCTTTGAAGAGGCCCACGACTAAGGAGAATAGATGAAATCTAATGGGCCAGACTTCACCTGATATAAAATGAGTCAATTGGTCCGATGAGCATACAGAAGAAGATATTCACTATTTCTCCCATTATGAAGAGGCACAATATACACCCAAAGAGATAAATTTTATTGATGGGTTTGAATATGAAGAAGAATTTGGGCATATATTTCTTATAGATTAGAATCATGACTAGGAAATCCCTAGATACAGTACCCCTAATTGTGTTATAAATCAAACTCGAGAATAAGACAAGCCTTGGGTCCAGATTTATGAGAGATGTAGGGGTGACCTAAGGCAACCTCCATTTATTGGAAGAAAATATGAACATCAAAGTGGTGAAGGGAATGATATATACCCAACCCCTCTCAATTTTGACCTGAACATTAACATAGAAAGGGAATTATACAAAGTAATGCAGAATACCCCATTAATAAAGTTTGTTAAAGTCATGTCTGTCAAGGAGCAAGTGATTGAATTATCGAGAGCATTTATGGAATTAGTAACAATAGTGTTGAGATGCAACCAGTTCCTATCCAATATCCAAAATGATTCGATTGAATATGAGGAGGATCTACCTATTAACATTCAGACCACCCTTTATGAGAGGAATAATGGGGGACATCAACGTTTTTATCTCACACTTCACATAAGCGAGCTCTTGCTTCATAATTGTATGCTTGACTCCAGAGCTACCATGAATGTAATGCCTTTACAAGAAATATATTGTGGGACTAGAAATCATGAGACCATATGGAAACATGTGTGGGATATAGTCAAGGCCAGTACAAGTCTTTGGATTAATTAAGAAATTGAGAGTAGAGATTTTTTCATGCCCCGATATATCCAAACTCATCGATGTGGTAGTCATTGATTTTCCTCTTGTTTATGGGATGTTACTCTCTATAAATTGGTCTATAGGTTTACAAGGACACCTTCAGAAGGACGTATCCTATGATACTATACCAAATTCTAATTGTGTCATTGTAATGTTCCCATTTTTAATAATTGCATAACAAGACAATTCCATCGATCCTACTATTTCCCTAGGTTGGATGGATATATTTGGAATTTTAATAAGGGAGATAATAAATGATGTTCAGAAATTAGAATGGAATAACTATTTAATAATGGATCTTATTAAATAAATACAACAGAAAATTGAAGTGGCAATGGAGCATGGAGACAAATGGAGATTATGGGGCCCACACAAGCTAGAAATTATATGCCACGTGGCATCCTCCTCTTGCAATTTAGAATCCATGAGAATCCTAATGTTCTTGGATGATTTAGAAGGATAATACACTTTTCCATATGCCTCATAGGTAGAATTGGGAAGGAAATTTAACTTCCATGGCAGAGGAAGAGTCAAATGGGAGCTTCTTGGACACTTGGGCTAGATTCCCTAACATCTATGACATATATGACACCAATGATGAAGATGCTATGACATTTATGACATATTACAGACCTGAAGTCTGAAATATGACCATTATTACATGTCAGCCTTCAGGTCGAAATAGGGAATCCAAGAGGGCACTCATGTGATTTGGGGAATCTCAATGGGTTCCCACTCGAATTGGGGGAAGATGGAAGGCTAGGAAAGGGAGGACACTTTGAAAATATTGAGCACACACCCTAATTCGAATTGGCTTGAGTTTGTGGATTTATTGGTAACCTTATAAGGCTAAGGATTTTTATAAAATACAGGGATGAACCAATAGAATATATTTTGATCATTTGATAAATTTTCATTTGTGAATTGAGAGAGCTAGTGGATGACTAGTTTCTTGCCTTAGCCAATTTTGAGGGTGAAAGATTCCCATCCAATTTGGTGTTTGGAGAGGCCACTCAGGTCTTTCATGGAGCTTTAATGGAGTTTTATTTGCATGTTTAATATACAGGGCAGCTCTTGGTTCCTTCTAGCGCAACACTTTCTCTCAACCATTTCCAATTTTTATTGCATATTCTTGCTCATGGAGGGATTGCGCTTTGGGGGAGCTATTGATCTCTTTGGGGAAGCTTATAATGCCACATTATTTTATGTCCTGATTTAAATTATATTTATTTCAATTTCATAAGACTCTCATTTATAAATACCAAAATATTTCATGTAAAAATGTTAAACAATGAAGAAATAGTGTCATTTCCCCACTATCTTGTTGTGAACCATTGTAATGCTAATGATTTCAAATTGGGAGATATTTTAATTGTCCATTTCTGGTTTTAATAAGATAAATATTCTATTTTATTCATTCTCAGAAATTCTCAAGTCGAAATATCAAATGGTTGTATGTAAAAGTGATTGTTAATGAGCAAACAGTGACCATTTCCCCACTATATTGATGTATGCCATCATAATGTTGATTATTTCAAATAGAAGAATTTATATCTGATAAATTTATGATTAATGGACTGTAATTTATGAGTATTACAAGTTTCATTTTCATCACTTAAGCATTGGAGTTCATTTTACTCTGTTGAATTGCACTTAGAGAATATTTGGTGCCATTTCCCCAAGGGTCGAATTAGTGATTTTGTAGTTGTTTGGGAGAATATCATTACAGATTGTATAAAATGATTAATGATGCATATTATACCTTAAAATTTTCCCTTAAACATACTCTTCCTTATTTCATAAATTCTAGTGGTTTTGGGAGCATTTGAAAAGTCATTTCCAGCAGGGGGAATTGGAGCCCCAATTTGCTAGTAAAGACTCCTACTTTGGTCAGAATATTAAAAAAAAATTCAGAAGTAATTGGAGGGTAATAAATAATCCCTGAAAATAATATTCAGGTATTAATATCATTCATACACCTTTCCATAATATTTGGGAGCATTTGGGCCAATTTGGAGACCTAGACATCAAAACTAGTCAAAGGTCGAAATTGGGAAAAAAGTGAAAAAATGGTAATTGTAATAAAAATTCGAAAAAGGGACAGTGCAAGTGGTATCAGAGAATGGTCTTGGAACCTGTTCATTAATACCATACATTGAATAAAAAATGGCATATATTTCTTGGCTTCACAATAGAACCACAATTCCCACTTTCCTTCCTCCCCAACCAACAATTATAGAACTTACAACCATAGATATTGGAGCATGTCTCCATGAGTGTCAAAATTTGAGAGGGGATATTCATGAGTGGTATTATTTCCCATAATATCTTTTCAATTATGGATTTATGCACAATAATGAAAATTTTAATTCATTAAGGGACAATCGGCAATCCACAAGTTTGGAGGAGCATGAAATGAGAAAAAATCATCCTATTTGTGAAAAAAGCCTAGATACACCATTAAAGGAAGAAAAAGAGAACCATGAAGTGGAGCATCAATTACCTCAAGTTGATCTCAGAGAAGAACATAAAGATGAAGGTGAATACAATAACACAATCCTTACTAATGGGGGTTTTTCAAATCAAACAGAATCTATTGATGGATCCTTGAACTTTGAAGGAGAACCTATTGATGGGTGGTCACAACTATATGTTGGTGACATAGATATCAGATTTTAAAATGTTGATGCAAGTATAATTTCTCATAAGCATGTCAAGGATGAATACCTTGTGACAGATAATGAAGAACAAATATCAACTTCCCCATCACCACTTGAGCTTCAAGAAGTTTATCAAATCAAGAAGAAAGAAGAAGAGGAGGTTAACTCCCATGAACCATCCTTGATCTAAGGGTCTTTGAAGATGAGTGAAATGGATATCCATGAGGCCCTTAGCATAATCCATGACACTAAATCATTTGTGCAAAATTCTTGTTGGAAAATTTATTCAATGGAGGAACCATCCTTCCTTGAAGACATGGAGAATCTTCAAAGAGCAATGTGCAACATTGAAGGTAATTTCATGTCTTTGATTTTTTATATAAATAATTTGGTTGAGATTAATGAATTATTACATGAAGAATACTTTAATAATAATTAGGATATTCATAAGCTCAAAATTCAAAATGAGCAACTTCTTGAGAGGTTGCAAGATATTGGGTCTTGCTCTTATGTTTCAGATTGTCATATGGTAGATTTCTTGGAGGATTCTCATAACATGAGGGATCATGAGAAACATGGAAAATTGCAGGTTCTTGATTTGTTTGAATATGAGTTTTATGAGAGCTAATCACTAGTTGTGGTGGAAGAGGAACTTGAGTTGCCTCTTGAAGATGCATGCACACTTTTTGAGGAAGTGCATGATTCCCCTAGCTTGGAACTAAATCATGAGGAAATTGTTGCATTTTTAAGGGAGGTCCATACTACTACCCCTATGGATCCTTCACATGATAACAATTTTGCACTTTCTGATCATTTGGGTGAGTTGGTTCTTTCTCCTACATACTACACTTCCAAATTTTGCAGCTTTCATCCTAATGAAGTATGGGTGAAAGGTTTCCTTTTTATGGTGCCACATGAAGAGTTTGGATTTTCTATCTCTCATTCTAATGATGACAATGATTAGAGAACCATATTATTTACATTTGCAGCAGCATCCATTGTTACATTATTATGATACACATATACATGGATGCACCCATGGTATTCACTTGAGTCACATGGAGACTCGTGATTTTCCTTGCTCCTTGACTAGTCCATTTAATGTTGGAGAAACTTCATCCCACACTTGGGTGAAGAGGTATATGATTGAAGGAAATTATTGTTGGCAGAAACATACTCTGTTATTTCCTGATGATATAAATATTCATGAGTGTGTTGATGAGACTTCTTTGAGCCACTTGAAGTCTTCATGTTTTATTTGCTCCTTATTTGGTTCAGATTTTGGTGGAGGTTCTTCATTCACTTCTTCGATGAAAGAACACATGGATGATTATATTGATGCACATTATATATTTTTGGAGAAGAATTATGGGACATAGGATCCTCACCTATGTCATTGGGGAAGATCTAATATAATACTTTATTCTTATGTGTATGGGCCACATGGTTATATACTTACTTGGATGTACAAGCACTTTCATGATTCTTTGATGAGGTACCTTCTCGATGTAAATTTGTATGATGTTGTTATGTACTTTCATGATCTATATTTTGTACTCGTGATGTTTGGAAGGGTGCACTACCAGCAATGGGATCCTGGAATTGCTTTGTTTCATCTCACTTGGAGTAGCAATTCGATTGTTGGTTTGAGAAAGCAAAACAACCTTTAGTTGTTTGAGTTCATCTTTGCAAAGCAATGCTCATGTTTCCTATGTGGAGTAACTTTTGAGAGATAGATTCAATTTTGAAATTCTTGGTGTTCATGGCATCTCATCATAGACATTTCACACCATCCATGTATCAGGATCATATGGGACCCTGGGATCATTTTTTGTCTCATTGGTTTCAATTTTGGGGTATCAAGCAGCATTGGAGATTTATTCACCACTTGAGAATATGATTGTAATCAAAGTAGTGCAGAAACAAGCATGGTGGTTTCTCTCTGATATTTTATTGGAATCTTAAGCAATTCAAAGTTTGGAAACTCAGTATCAAGTTCAAAGAATTATACAAAAGCAAAAGGGGGTGAAAGTTCAGAAAAGGTTTCCAAAATATGGAGGTAAAGATTATTTGCAGAAATTTGGTTTTTATGGATTGGATTAATCTTTTTGGTATTAGTGGTGATGTTATAGGATATATCAATATGCACAATCCAAATCTATTTACTTTTGGGAACACAAAATTGCAGTACATGAGTGCCACTACTAAAATTGTAGCTAAAGAAACTTAATGAGCAGAACCATAACAGAGCACTTGGTGCAAAGGAAGGAGTACCAAATGAGGATGCCACTTGGGAATATGAAAAAATATTGCAGCATGCTAATATGAAATTGCTTGAGGACAAGCAATATTGGGTGGGGAGGACTATAATGTCCCCATTTTTAATAATTGCATAGCAAGACAATTCCATCAATCCTACTAGTTCCCTAGGTTGGATGGATACATTTGGAATTTGATAAGGGAGCTAATAAATTATGTTCAAGCATTAGAATGGAATAAATATTTAATAATGTATCTTATTAAATAAATATAAGAGAAAATTGAAGTGGAAATGGAGCATGGAGACACATGGAGATTATGGGGCCCACACAAGCTAGAAATTTTGTGCGACATGGCATCCTCCTCTTGCAATTTCGAATCCATGGGAAGCCCAACTTTATTGGAGGAGTTACAAGGCTAATACACTTGGTCATATGCCTCATAGGTCGAATTGGGAAGGAAATGTAACTTCCATGGGAGAGGAAGAGTCAAATGGGAGCTTCTTGGACACTTGGGCTAGATTCCCTAACATCTATGACATCTATGACACCAATGATGAAGATGCTATGACATTTATGACATGTTTCAAACCTAAATGGTGAAAGCTGACCATTCTGACATGTGAGGTCAAAATAGGGAATCCAAGAGGGTGCTCATGTGAGTTGGGGAATATCAATGGGTCCCCACTCGAATTGGGGGAAGATGGAAGGCTAGGAAAGGAAGGACACTTGGCAAATCTTGAGCACACACCCTAATTCTAATTCTAATTGGATGACTAGTTTCTTGCCTTAGCCAATTTCAAGGGTGAAAGATTCCCATCCAAGTTTGTGTTTGGAGAGGCCACTCAGGTATTTCATGGATATTTAATGGAATTGTATTTGCAGGTGTAATCTATAGGGTAGCTCATGGTTCCTTCTAGTGCAGCACTTTCTCTCAACCATTTCCAGTTTTTATTGCATATTCTTGTTCATGGAGGGATTGCGCTTTGGGGGAGCTATTGATCTCTTTGGGGAAGATTCTAATGTCCCATTATTTTATGTTCTTATTTAAATTATTTGTATTTCAATTTCAGAACATTGTCAAGTCTAAATACCAAAATATTTCATGTAAAATTGTTAAACAGTGAAGAAACACTGTCATTTCCCCACTATCTTGTTGTGAACCATTGTAATGCTGATGATTTCGAATTGGGAGATATTTTCACTATCCATTTCTGATTGTAATAAGCTCAATATTGTATTTTATTTATTCTCAGAAAGCATCAAGTTGAAATATCAAAGGGTTGTATGTAAAAGTGACTATTAATGAGCAAACAATGACCATTTCCCCACTATATTGATGTATGCCATGATAATGTTGATTATTTCGAATGGAAGAATGTATCTCTTATATATTTATGATGAATGATATTTCATTTATTAGTATTACAATTTTAATTTTCAGCACATAATAATTGTAGGTCATTTTACTCGGTTGAATTGCATTTGGAGAAGATTTGGTACCATTTCCCCAAGGGTCGAATTAGTGATTTTGTAGCTATTTGGGAGAGGGTCATAATAGCTTGTATAAACTAAGTAATTATTCATATGAGACCTTAAAAATTTCCCTTAATCATCCTCTTCCTCTTTTCATAAATTTGAGTGGGTTCGGGATCATTTAAGAAGCCATTTCCAGCATTTACCAAGGGGGGATTGGAGCCCCAAATTGCTAGTAAAGACTCCTACTTTGGTCAGAATATTTAAAATTTTGTAGAATTAATTGGAGGGTCATAAATCATACTTGAAAATCATATTCAAGTATTAATATAATTCACCTTTCCATAATATTTGGGAGCATTTGGGCCAATTTGGATACGTAGACATCAAAACTAGTCAAAGGTCGAAATTGCGGAAAAAGTGAAAAATTGGTCATTGTAATAAAAATTAAAAAGAGGGACATTACAATCATGGTGAGGATCTATAGCGAGCCTTTTTATGATTGGAATTTGGAGAATTATGAGCATGGCATTGGATATTCTTTTGGTCATGGTGAGTAGCTTCCGGAAGGGGTTTTCGTGGTCATGGTGTTGTAAAGGAAAGTTTCCTATGGCTAGGGTTTAAGAGGCCATCAATGTACCGGGGTTGAAAGGTGGATGTATAATGTTCAACAAGAATATATAATCAAATTTTAGAGATTATAATGGTCCATACCTTAACAAACAAAGGTTGATCCAAGCAGCCCTTCAATCCTCTTCTTGCTCCTCTTGCTCCAAGAAACCTACAAAATGAATTATACCTTCCTCAAACCAAATAGACTATATGAAAGGAGATTATATTCAATGAAAAATGAAAACATAATCTGATAAATAACATCATATAATCATAATCAGAGATTCAATATACAAGACACATTGATTTGGGAAGAAGAAGGACATCACATCTTTATTAATCTTGAAAACAAGTACAAATATACCTTCTCTCCAAGTTCAGCACCTCACGAAACCTTGATTTGGTTTTGTTGCTTCTCTTCTCCAAGGAAATCAACCTCCAAGCTTTGCAACACAAGGAGAAAGCTTCTAGGGAAAAGGTGTGGGAAAAGAGAGTCCCAATTCCTCTAGCATAATGATGCAAAGATTCAAGTCTCCTCTCATGGACCTCCCTACCTCTATTTATATTCTTTATGAAGAGTTAGGATCGAAGACAAAGTAGTTACAACTGAAAGAGTCAGTTGCATAACTACCCAAACTACCCAAATTACTAGAATTTCAAAATATATATTTTTTGACATTTTTTGGAGGCGTACGCGGGTATTATATATAGACAGTCACGTACATACAAGGGTTTCCTTAAGAAAACTCACGTACACATAAAAAAAACTCATTTTTAGGATATTTTTGGGCATTTTCAGACTTTAGTGTATTCTAGAAAGTTTTAGCTAACAGAAATATATTTCCAACGGTGTAGAGATGAGGTCAAACAGAGTTACAAAACTCAAGATATGGGTCCTCCAAGTTAGGTGTTTTTTTAGTGACTTTCATGAAGTGTCATCATGGAAGTGTCGACATGCGACGAAATCATGGGAAAGTGGTCATAGGCAGAGATGTGTCATTTTGAGCTATAACAGATGCCCCCTAACGTATGAGGTTAGAGGGGAAGATGATAGCCGAAATACATTATAAAGGAAACAACTGAGTATGGAGAGAGTAGAGAATCCAAGATTGAAAGGCTCGAACAAAGGTACCTGAAAGAGAGATAAATGTCAGAAAAATTGATCTCTGGGACATACAAGTCCATATACAAAACATCGCCATAAAGATACAGGTGGATCCAAGATATTTATAACTGATGAAACTATCATGGTTTCTCAATATGCAAAAAGGCGCCATATCAAATCTAAAGGAGTCATGGCCACAAATGAACAAGGTGGATCCATGCTCAACAAATGATCATAGCCACAAGAATACAAGGTGGATCTATGTCTCAGCAAAATGTCATATAAAGTGTAACAAGGTCTTGTGCAACTTGGGCAATAGCAAAAGATGATGATGCTACTGTCGGCCCAAGGTCTTCAATCCAAACCTGCCCAAAAGGTACGAATCCTAACCATGTGAATAAAGGAGTTGAGGTCAAACATGGCGGAAACTGTTTGATTACCGGTCAATGATGAAAACCATTAACAAACACGAGGGAAACCACCATTAATTAAAATGGTCCCAAATGTACCTAGTACATTCTAACAAGTGTGAGTACAAGGACTTGAAGTCAAACACTTGAAGAATCCATCGAGTAGGAGACATTAAGGTATTCCCACTACCCAATAGCGAGGGAAATTGCCACTGATGACTATAATCCCTAAGGTACTATCATAAACTATAAATATCATTCCCAAAGTAAGATGTGTTGCAGTCGATAAGAAGAGATCCATTGGAAGGAAGGAATTAAGGCATCCTTCATCATCCAACACAAGGTAAGTCAAAGACTAATTGGATATGAAATTGGTACTGAATTTCATGACAAGGACCGCAGAAGACATGATATAATGAATTGTTACCAGGGAATGGTCGAAACAAAATGTCAAGGCAACTGCAGAATGGTTGACAAATGTTTAATCCTTGAACAGTGAGTGTAATTTCCCCTTTTTGGAATTTTTTAAAAGTGCCCAATTTTCCAATTTTTTCTCAATTTTGGCTCTTGACTAGTTTGGATATCTAGACCTCCAAATTGACCCAAATGCTTCCAAATTTTCTCTGAAGGTACATGAATGATAATATAACTTAAATATCATGCTCATGTATTTTTTTCTACCTCCCAAATTACATCTAAAAACTTGTTTAATGTTCTGTTCAAAGTAGGAGCCTTTACTAGCAAATTGGGGCTCCAATTCCCCCGGGGTAATTGTCGGAAATGGCTTCACAAATGATCCCGAAGTCACTTGAATTTATTAACAGAGGATGGTTATGTGTAATGGACCTTTTAAAAGTATCATATGAATCATGGTTCATTTTATACAGTCTATTATGACTCTTTCCAAAACAACTCCCAAGTCACAATTTTGACCCTTGGGGAAAATGCACCAAATCTTCTCCCAATGCAATAAAAATGAGTAAAATGGCTTCCAATGCTTAATTAATGAACATGAGACTTAAATTAAACATTAATTAAATTCCATCCATCATAAATTTATCAGATATACAGTCCTCCATTGGAAATAATAAGCATTACCATGGCATATATCAAAATAGAGTGGAAATGGTCATTGTTTGCTCATTAAAAGTCATTTTGACATACAACTCTTGGGAATTTCGAATTGAAACTTTCTGAGAATGAATAAAAAATAATATTTAACTGATTCCAATCATAAATGGACAATGAAATTCTCTCCTAATTCTAAATCATCAGCATTACAATGGTTCACAACAAGATAGTGGGGAAATGACACTATTTCTTCATTGTTCAACATTTTTACATGAATTATTTTGGGTGTTTCGACCTGAGAGTATTATAAACATGAAATACAAAGGATATAAATCATAACATAATATAATTGGCATTATAATATTCCCCAAATATATCAATATCTCACCTAAAGCGCAATCCCTCCATTGGCATGAATATGGTGTGAAAACTGGAAATAGTTGAGAGAGAGTGTTGCGATAGAATAATCCACATGATTTCTTGTATCTTACACCTAAAAATAAGAATCCATTAAATATCCATGAAATACCTGAGTGTCCTCTCCAAACACCAACTAGGATGGGAATCTTTCACCCTCGAAATTGGCTTAAGCAAGAAAACTAGTCATCCACTAGCTCTCACAATTCACAAATGACAATTTCACAAATGAGAAAAAAATTCTTCTCATGGATGATACCTATATTTTATAAACATTATCGGTATTCTAAGGTTCCAAATCCATCCATAAACCAAATCCAAGTCGAATTGGTGTGGCTTCTCATGCTATGCCATGTGGCCTCTCTCTTCACCTTTCCTCTTCTCCCAAATTTGAGTACGAGCCTCTTGGCCTTATCCAACTCCCAATTTCGACCTCCAAGATGCTCTATTCAGGACTAACATGTCAATATGTCAGTATTTCAGCCTTCATATCTGACTTGGGTCATAACGCTCATAGAATCTCCATCATTGGTGTCATATTTGTCATAAATGAATCTAGCCAAGTGTCCATGAAACTCTCATTTGGCTCTTCCTCTCCCATGTAAGTTAAAATTCCTCCCAAATTAGACCTATGAATTATTTACAAGTATATTAACCTCATAATCCATCCCAAAACATTAGGCTTCCCATAGATTCAAAATTACAAGAGGAGGATGCAATTTAACATATGAATTCTAGCATGAGTGGGCCCCACAGTCCCCATGTGTCTCCATTCTCCATAGCCATTTAATTTTTCACTTGCATTAATTTAATTAAATCCATTAAATAAATATTTATTCCTTATAATGTCTAAACACCATTTATTATCTCCCTTATTAACTTCCCAATGTTTCCACCCAACCTAGGGAACTAGTAGGATTGATGGAATTTTCCCGCTATGCAATTATTTGAATGGAGACATTACAGTCCTCCCCACCCAATATTTCTTGTCCTAAGGAAATTTCATATTTGGATGCTGCAAAATATTCTCCTCTTCCCATGTGGCATCTTCACTTGGTAGATCTTTCCATTGCACCAAGTATTCTTTAATTGTTCTGCTCCTGAATCTTCTCTCCCTTGTCTTCAAAACTTTTTTCTAGAATAAGTGTGAGCTGTCCTTCATCATCCAAAGGAGGAAGTGTACATGAGAGGAAAATTTTATGACCAATAGATTTCTTGAGAGAAGAAACATGAAATACATTATGAATTTTACTCCCTTCCGGAAGTTCCAACTCATATGCTACTTCTCCAATTTTTCGGATTACCTTGTAGGGTCCATAGTATCTTGGTTTTAGCTTTTCTGCTCTATTTCTTTTGAGGGATGTTTGTTTGTATGGCTGCAACCTCAAATACACTAAATCATCAACCCTAAAGGTCCTTTCCTCTCTATGTTTATCGGCATATTGTTTTATCTAATTTTGGGCAACCTGCAAATTGTCTTTCAAAAGCTTTAAAATTTCTTGGCTTTCTTCCACCCAATATTTAGCTTCTGGAGCTCTACTATCAACAAATGTAAGTGCATCATAACCATATAATGCTCTGAAAGGAGACATCCCTATTGACATGTAAAAGGTGGTGTTGTAGCAAAACTCACCCAAGTGTAGCCATTTGGTCCAAGCTTTTTGTTGTTCTCCCACATAGTTTCGGAGGTACCCTTCCAACCATTTATTCACCCTCTCTATTTGTCTGTCAGTTTGTGGATGGTAGCTTGTACTTGGATTCAATTTATTTCCCACCAATATCAAAATTTCTTGCCAAAAATCACTCATGAATCTACCATCTCTATCACTCACAATGCTCTTGGGGAGCCCATTCAATCTGAAGATTTCTCTGAAAAAAATATCAGCCACTTGTGCAGCACTAAAAGAGGAAGTAACAGAAAAGAAATGAGAAAAATTATTCAATCTATCCACTACCACATATATGCAATCCTTTCCCAAAGATTTGATTAAACCGGTGATGAAATCCATCGATATACTGTCTCATTTTTGCTCCGGAATGGGCAATGGTTGCAATAAACCAAAGGGGTGTGTGAGTTCTGATTTGTTTTACTGACATACCTTACATTAATTGACATAATTCTGAACATATTCATTCAGCCCTTTCCAATAGAACCTTTGCCTTAGTTGCCTATAGGTTTTGAAGATCCCCGGATGACCTGCTAATGGGGAATCATGTGCTTCCTGCAAAACTTTGTACTTAAGCTTTGAATATCAAACCAAATAAATTCTGCCCTTATAATATATCATCCCATTCAAAATTTTGTAGTTATCATATCCCATGAGTCCATCTAATACATCACAAGCAAACTTATCTTTTGCATATTCAACTAGTAGCATGTCTTTCCAATTTTTAGCAATGTCCATAAGAGAAAAAGAAGGTCTTCGAGATAATGCATCTGCTATAATGTTATTCTTTCCTTTCGCATATTCAATATCAAAATCATAAGCTTGGATCTTACTTACCCAATTTTGTTTCCTTTCATTTAGATCCTTTTGGGTAAGGAAGTGTCTTAGACTATTATGGTCAATTTTCACCACAAACTGTTTCCTACCAAGTATTGTCGGAATTTGGCCAAGGCATCCATGATTTCCAACATCTCTTTGTCATATATGGAGTAAATCTTTTCATGAGGCTGCAACTTTCTGCTCTCAAAGGCTATAGGGTGTTGGCCTTGCTTTAGGACAGCCCCTACTCCTTCACCTGAGGCATCACATTCAACAACAAAAGGCTTAGAAAAATTAGGTAATGCAAGTATCGGACAACTACTCATTACCTATTTCATTTTTTGGAAGGCATTTTTGGCCTCTTCTGTCAAAACCCCAAAATTTTCGAAAAATTTAAATTTTTTTAAAAAGCATATAATTTCAATAAATGCAGTTACTAATTGTTTGATTAGTTATCTGTTATCGAAAATCATTATTTGTTGGTTATGATTAGCAGTAGAACAGTTCTTTTCAGTTTACTGATTTTGTTCTTTTTGCGACCATAAGGGGAGACTGTCATGCAAAAACTGGGCTTACTTAGCTTTCGAGCTAACACAGCGAGTTTTTTTCTTGTTCTTACAGACTATAGGTAAGAAGCTTTGGGCGCTGCTTAAAATAAATTTCTAAAGTATTTTAATTAAGATTTAATGCCACAGCGGACTCAGTAAGCAACTAGATACTAAACAGAAATCGAGTATTCAAGGTATAATTACTTCACAGTTTCTATTCTTTTAATTCTTAAAAGATAGAATTTAGTTTAATAGAATGGTTGCAACTGTTTTCTTTCTAGTCACCGAATACTATAGTTCTCAAGGGCTTACAGAAATGTTCTACTTCTACCATGGTTGTCAATTGTAAGATAAAATACTTTAAACCATTCTTCTAAAGGTAGAATAGTAAGATCCAGATCTAATTTTAGTTGTCCAACTTACTAAACTATGCTATGTCTGAGAAGAATACTACGCAGTGCTAAAGAGCTTATGTATCAAAAATTCTTGCTTTCACTTCTCCCAAGTTTAAGGGAATTACAAACTCAATGCATACATTAGTCAAACAATGAAGCTATTATTTAGAGGTTAAATTCCTCTAGACTATAATTACTTGGAGAAAATAATCTATTTGAAGTCAGTAATGTTATTCAAAAACTCAAGGAAACCTTTAAGCTTTTTAGAGACCTAACGTACTTCATACAAACCTGTTAGTTCCATACTAATTCATTCAAGGTAAGTGACTACCATAAATATAGATTTATTTATCATGGTTAGATTATGTAATAAAGAACGTTTTCTTTTTATGTCTTAATAATACCCTAGCTTGATGATGATAAGATTGGCTTAAAGAACAATGGCCAAGTCTATAAACAACTGAATCATAGTATATTTCTTTATACTAAACAAGTCTATAGATTATCTTAAAATTGGCATTCTATCCTTTTTACCATTATGGTCTCCTTAACTCCTTTGCATGATTAGATATAGTTGGTTAATTAAGAATTCTTCTTTGATTACTTCACCATTACTAGAATATCAAGGTAGCTACATGTAAGTAAGATTATCACTAAGGAGAATCAATGATTTTCTTCTCTTAAGTCATACTTTAGATGACCCTTGTCATTTTTATAATTATAACGTTTAATGATAACGTTGTAGCATGGAAAGGAAATATGCAAGGAGTTTGAGTTATAATAAAGTAAAGATTATACTTTGTAATATAAACCAATAGCATAACCTTAAGGGTTGTATGGTTCTTGTGCCCTTGATGATTACTAACAAGTTTTTGTGACATAATTATATAGGTTCCATACTACGTGCATGAAGAAAATAAGCGAAACTATGGATAAAATCAAATGATTGGAAATCATTTGAAAAAAAAGTTGGATTGCCAGGACTATACAAACTTACCCACATCGTATAAAAATTTACGTAGTAATGTGGCCATTTCTTATCCATGCATTGGGATGTTAAAAGGGCTGAAGCCAAACCCTACTTCGCCATTCTTCCGTCGCCTTCAGGCATCCCTCGCTCTGCTGCAAAAACTCCCAAGCATTGTCGTTACCTTGCTTTGTGGCAGCCTCCAAATGTTATTTCTCCATTAATGTTCATCCACTGCTGTAAAGAGAGGCTGTTGTAATGCTATTGGTGATTTTACGAAGGGTGTTGATGAAGTCTTCAGGGTTTTCTCCCTCGCCGTTGCTATTCCTAAACCCTCAACTGTAACGCCTTCCTCCTTTGTGAGTGCTGAAGTGTTGTTTCTTGTAACAACATTTGGATGTATGCTACGCTGTTAAGCCCAATTCTCCCTTTTGCTTGCGTTCAATGATTGTTGCACAGTTCGATAGAGGTCACGGCTTACCAAAATTTTAGGTAAGAGGACTGTCAGTCCTCCTTCTAATCGTTAATTTATTTTTAGAGTAATAATAATCTTTTCTTAACAGGTTTTAATATGAACTCTACTTATTACAGATCGATCCTTTCTCTACTTGGCTGTACAAGGTTCCAACAGCAGTTCAGGGTTTACGGTAAGCCTGGTTTTTAACCATGGTCGTTACTTTACTTGGTCCATCTGGAACAAAATGGTTGTTATCAAAGTCTGTCGCCCTTGGGGTTTCAGTTTACCTGCTACTTTCTTTTGTTGTTTTTCTAGTAGTTAATGGGGCCTTTGAGCTGCGTACGGATGCTCTATTTCAGGTCGTGACTGTATTTTAAAATCTTTTCTTTTTAGAAGCTTGAGGAAGCCGTGGCTTAAAGAAGTCTTTTAGACTCTTTGCTTGGCTTGACTATAAAAATACTAAGTTAAAGAATAATTTGGAAAAGGGGTTTAATACCCTCGGCTTCATCTCTGCTAGTATTTTGTACTTACAGGGGTTTAAACCCTAATTTATAATGTGATTTGTTAATACTATCTTTCCAAAAAGCTCATGCTTTCAGTACCTTACTGCAATTTATTTATTTCTCTTCTTACTTGTATTAAATTACTAATATTTAGGCTCGTCCATAATGGAAATGTTAAAAGATCTTGGAAATTTAATTTGGATTAATAAAATACCTCTGTAAACTATTTTAGTTAAATTATAATAAATAAATTAGCTTGATAGGTCAAGCATACTGTAGCTCTAATTGTTTAATTTATATTATGGTAAGAAACTTAAGCAACTAATAGTTACTCCCATTTTGAGTACAAAAATTATACTTGATCTTGTAATACTGAAATTGACTAGCTTACTCAATTAGTTACTGCTCCTTTACTTAGTATTTTAATTTTCATACTCTTTTCATACAGAACATATAATGGAAAGAATATTTTGTAAGCATATTACCTTATCTACCGTAATATTATTCTTGTGATTATTGATACTTAGTTATTTTTATTTGAGAGAATTGGAATTGTTATTATATGGTTATTATCCTGCAACTTATAATATATTTGTATTTATTTACAGTAATTTAAGTATCTGTTAAGAACTGCCTCTTAGTATAGAATTCAATTTCATTTACTGTTGATACTATAACATAATTCATTGTTTCATTTAATATATTATAGAGCTATGCTATCAAGGTTATATTCGTCAACTGTATTCTTTATTAGTTATAAACACAAGATAAATTATTATTTATTTACTGTATTCTTACAACCTATACTAGATACCTATAGTCTTAGAGAAACCCGTTTAGTATTCTATAATATCTCATTTAAATGACAAACTATTAATTATAAAATTTACTCATAAGAGAACTACTATAATTATTAATCAGTTAATAAATTCACAGTTAGTGTTTTGAGTAGTATAAGTTTACAGTTATGCATTTTTGTTTATATAAAGCTAGGTAGAACAGACTTAATGAAAATACTATATACGTACATTTATATATATGAACCCTGTAATTAGATTACCTGTAAGGTTAATTCGGAACTCTAGCTATTCTTTCCTTTTATTTAATTTTTACATGAGCAATGATTAGAACTGGAATAAAGTACTCTGTAAATCTAAGAAGTAATTAGGTTACTAAAAGTAACTAAAGTAACAAGAACTCATTTATTTTTCTTTTTCCTTCTATTGGTACATGCTATCATCAGTAAATAGTTTAATCATTTTTCTGTTCTATAAAGACTTGACAGTTTTTATGTACAGAATAATACTACTCCCGATACCAAGATAATTCTTCTGCAAAATAACACAGAGAACTACTCTATAATTCTACTCATTCTATTCTGTATTATCATCATATCATCCTTCTTTAAATTTTACCCCTGTGCTGGAGTACGATCTGGTAAAAACCCAGATGAGGAAAAACACAGTGGGTCTTTATCTTTTATCAGAATTTTCTATTACTGATAAACTAAAACATTACATCACTATACTGGCTAAATATTATATCATATTCTACAAACATAACATTCAACCATTCACAGTTTATAAATAAAAACATAGACAGTTCAGTGATAGAACCTGTTAAACTTGGACAACAACAGCAATGGGAGGTCGTTCCTCCCTACCAACTCCTAGAGAGCGCTCAAACAACGACTCCTCAGGACCCCCGAGCTTGCTCTGGTCTCCCTGGCTGGAACTAGGTGCAGCAATAGTCAGATACCAGTCTTCAAAATCAGTATTAATCCAGAACTTATCAGTAATTTCTCCCAGCTAACAAGCTGTAATAAACCAAGTTACTGCAGCAATCCTCTCTAGACAACTTCCTTACTGTTTTCCCTTTTTCCCCAAATGAATTTCCTGAATAGCATTCCACCTGAATGTTTCTTCTCTCTAGAAAATATCTGAGCAACCTTAGCTCTATTCATTGGGTACTTTTAAAAGATTGCCTAGGTCTTTTTGGGTTAGTTGTCATTTAATGAGCCACCTGCTATGATCCCACTTTCTTGGGGGATCATGACCCCAAATATAGGGAATTTGCCACCTGCAACTTAGGAAGTGTTTGAGGATGTTGCCACTTGTCTTTTGCCCTCCACCTAGTTCCATCCACCATTTTGACCAGTAACCTCTTTTTAACAGCTCTCCCATGCTATTGTCTCCACAATTTATTTATTAATAATAAAATATTATGAATTACATTCCACTTCTGTTGACTCTGCTGAGTCATCAGTTCCTACTTAGCATTAAATTTAACATAATGTCTTAGGAATATAATTAAAATAATTAACATTATTTTACAAAATTGGGGTATGTGACATCTTCATTCCACTTGAAAGCATCCTTCTTAGTCAAATCAGTGAGTGGAGAAGTCAACTTGGAGAATCCTTTCACAAACTTCCTGTAGTATGTACATATTCCAATGAAGCCTCTTAATTCTGTGATGTTTTTTGGTGATGGCCATTCTGACATAGCCCTGATCTTTTCCATGTGCACTTTCACTCCATATTTCCTAATAATGTGCCCAATATATAATAGTTCTTTCATCCCAAATTCACATTTAGACATCTTAGCATACAAAGACTGTTCTTGCAAAATTTTCAACACAATCTCTAGGTGTTGCAAGTGCTCTTCCCAAGTTTTACTGTAAATAAGAATATCATCAAAGAGGACTAAAACAAACCTTCTAAGCTGCTTGCAAAATATTCTATCCATACATGCTTGAAATGTAGCTGGAGCATTAGTCAACCCAAATGGCATAACAAGAAACTCAAAGTGACCATGATGACATCGAAAAGCAGTCTTTTGCACATCTTCCTCCTTCATCCGAATTTGGTGATAACCATATCTAAGGTCAATTTTGGAAAAGTATTGAGATCCAAATAGCTCATCCATGAGCTCATCAATCCTAGGGATAGGATATCTATTTTTTATGGTCTTCTTGTTCAAAGCTCTAAAGTCTATGCACATCCTCAAAGTTCCATCTTTTTTCTTTACCAACACTACTGAAGAAGCGTAAGGGCTAGAGCTTGGTCTAACGAGTCCCAACTCTAAGAGTTCTTGAATGGTTTTCTCAATCTCATCTCTAAAATTATTGGTATGTCTATAAGGTAGTATCTTAATGGGTGAAGTACCCTCCTCCAAAACAATGTTATGCTCAACCCCCCTATCAGGTGGTCTACCATGTGGAAGATCTCTGAAAACTTTTTCATATTTGTACAAAAGTGTCTCTATCTCCTTTGGGTGTTTAACAATTCTGATTTTTGGCTTGGGAGAGGTGATATAACATTCAGCAGCCCATTCAATATCACCATGCCTCAATATAGATCTCATACTATTGCAATTTACTACCTGTTTTGGGTAAGTGTGCTTCCCTCTCACAACCCTTAGTACCCCTGTTGAATCTTGAAATTTCATTTTAGGAATCTAATAATTTACTGAATTATCTCCTATAGAATACAACCATTGCACTCCCAATACTACATTAGTATTAGCTACATTAACCACATAAAAACTATCAACAAAAGTATAGTTACCTATGGTGACTTGCAACTTTGGAACCCATGTTTTGCATTGCATGGTGTTGTGACCTGGAATGACAACTATGAAGCCATCGAATGGTTCATTTGGTATCCTTATTTTCTCCACCATCTCTGCATCAATGAAATTATCTGTAGCTCCTCCATCTACCAAAACTGAAGCTCTTTGTCCCAATACCACACCCTTGCATCGGTGTGATAACGGGGAACTGCTGAAAGTATTGCCATTCTTGCTTTGTCTGGTGAAGGATGATTTTCTTCTTGTCTTTATTCTTCAGCTACTGTCTCATATGAATCCTATTGATATGAAGTGTGCCCCTCTTCATCCATACCCCCTTCATACTCAACATTATCAGAAAATAATTCTATGTATTGAGCCTTTCCTTTAGCACATTTATGCCCCCATGCCCATGGTTGGAAGCATGTGAAGCACAATTTTTTCCTTCGAAGTCCATCCCTATTTTGTCCTTCTTTATTATTATTTTCCAATGTATCCTTTTGCCAAAAATTCTTATCAGGTGCATCCTTTTTCCAAGGCTTTATTTCAAATTTGAAGTTAGGTTTGGGAGGAAATCTTGTTCTAGGAAGCACATTTTGAAGATCTCTAGTCAAGCTCATTGCATCATTTAAGTTAGTAGGATTGTGAGATTTGACCAAACCTTTTAAGGGATCTGCCAAAACTTCAGTGAAAAGCAATACTAACCTTCCCATAGATACATCAGCCACCTTAACTGATAATCTTTGGAATTCCAACATATATTCAATAGGAGTCCCTACCTGCTTCAATTGTGCTAATTCTTTGAAAGACAATTCTGGATCTTTTTGCTCAAACCTTTCTAATACCCTGTCAATAAATTCCCCATATTTTTTAACCTGATCATGACCCAAAGTTTTCATTCCATGGAACCACCATTCATTGGCATCTCCATCCAAGTGAAAAATAGCCATTTTTAAAGCATCTTCTTCCACCATTGCATTCGGCTGAAAATACACATCCAATTTCTGCACCCAAGTGTTAGCAGAACTTTGAGATGAACCATCAAAAGTAGGAAGTGTCACTTTACCTATGGAACAATTCAATTATTTGTTTTGATTCAGATACTTATTGTCCTCCTTCTTTTTTAGTTTTTTTTCCATGGTGAAGTACTGCTCAAATGTTATACTCCTACACTCTTCATCCAATTTAGCCCATTCTTTTGTTATTGTGTCAATTTCAATTTGAATGTTAGTCTCTTCTTTGGGAATAAGAAATTTAGGTGTAGTAGGCCTTGGTGTGCTCTGAAATTCTTGGGGTCTATTATGGGGTCCTATTCTTGAGAAAATTTTCTCACCCGTTGTCTTCTTTTCTTCTGAGTGTGAACTACTGCTAACTCCCATTAATCCCAATTTGCTTCCAAATTGGCTACCCAACAATTCGAATCCTTTCATAAGCTGTTGGTTGATGTGCATAAGCTACCGGTTCATGTTCTTGGTTATGTCATCAAATAGTGGTTTTATGAGTTTAATATATTCATTCTTTTCATGGTCAGTGGGTCCCTTCCCCTCGCTAGTCCTAGTTTCAGCAAAATGTACCTCTTCTTCTACTACTTCTTCTCCTCCAACAAAAACACCTTCAACTTCAGGATCTAAGGGTGGTGGTTTATTGATTTGAATCCTTGTTACTACCATAAGGTGCCAAGACCATGCTCTGATACCACTTGTAATGTCCCCTTTTTGGAATTTTTTAAAAATGCCCAATTTTTTTAATTTTTTCTCAATTTTGGCTCTTGACTAGTTTTGATGTCTAGACCTCCAAATTGACCCAAATGATTCCAAATTTTCTCTGAAGGTACATGAATGATAATATAACTTAAATATCATGATCATGTATGTTTTTTGACCTCCCAATTACATCTACAAACTTTTTTAATGTTCTATTCATAGTAGGAGCCTTTACTAGCAAATTGGGGCTCCAATTCCCCCCGGGTAATTGCCGGAAATGGCTTCACAAATGATCCCGAAGTCACTTGAATTTATTAACAGAGGATGGTTATGTGTAAGGGACCTTTTAAAATTCTCATATGCATCATGTTTTAGTTTATACAGTCTATTATGACTCTTTCCAAAACAACTCCCAAGTCACAATTTCGACCCTTGGGGAAAATGCACCAAATCTTCTCCCATTGCAATAAAAATGAGTAAAATGGATTCCAATGCTTAAATAATGAACATGATACTTTAAATACACATTAATTACAGTCCATACATCATACATTTATCAGATATACATTCCTCCATTCGAAATAATAAGCATTACCATGGCATATATCAAAATAGAGTGGAAATGGTCATTGTTTGCTCATTAAAAGTCATTTTGACATACAAATCTTGGGAATTTTGACTTGAAACTTTATTATAATGAATAAAATATAATATTGAACTTATTACAATCATAAATGTACAATTTAATTCTCTCCCAATTCGAAATCATCAGCATTACAATGGTTCACAACAAGATAGTGGGGAAATGACACTATTTCTTCATTGTTCAACATTTTCACATGAATTATTTTGGGTATTTCGACATGAGAGTATTCTTAAAATGAAATAAAGATGATATACATCATAACATAAGATAATGGGAATTATAATCTTCCCCAAAGAGATCAATATCTCACCCAAAGCGCAATCCCTCCATTGGCATGAATATGGTGTGAAAACTGGAAATAGTTGAGAGAGAGTGCTGCAATAGAAGAATCCACATGATTTCCTGTAGCTTAAACCTGCAAATAAGACTCCATTAAATATCCATGAAATACCTGAGTGGCCTCTCCAAACACCAACTAGGATGGGAATCTTTCACCCTCGAAATTGGCTTAAGCAAGAAAACTAGTCATCCACTAGCTCTCACAATTCACAAATGACAATTTCACAAATGAGCAAAAGATTCTTCTCATGGATGATCCCTGTTTTTTATAAAACTTATTGGTATTATAAGGTTCCAAATCCATCCATAAACCAAATCCAAGTCGAATTGGTGTGGCTACTCATGCTATGCCCTGTGGCCTCTCTCTTCACCTTCCGTCTTCTCCCAAATTTGAGTAGGAGCCTCTTGGCCTTCTCCAACTCCCAATTTCGACCTCCAAGATGCTCTATTCAGGCCTGAAATGTCAGTATTTAAGTATTTCAGCCTTGATATCTAACTTGGGTCATAACTTTCATAGAATCTCCATCATTGGTGTCATAGTTGTCATAAATGTAAGGGGAATCTAGCCAAGTGTCCATGAAACTCCCATTTGGCTCTTCCTCTCCCATGTAAGTTACAATTCATCCCAAATTCAACCTATGAAGTATATTTACAAGTATGTTAACCTCATAATATATCCCAAAACATTAGGCTTCCCATAGATTCAAAATTACAAGAGGAGGATGCCATTTAACATATGAATTCTAGCTTGAGTGGGCCCCACAGTCTCCATGTGTCTCCATTCTCCATAGCCATTTAATTTTTCACTTGAATTCATTTAATTAACTCCATTAAATAAATATTTATCCCTTATAATGTCTAAACACCATTTATTATCTCCCTTATTAACTTCCCAATGTTTCCACCCAACCTAGGGAACTAGTAGGATTGATGGAATTTTCCCGCTATGCAATTATTTGAATGGGGAAATTACAGTGAGCACAACACAAAAGTGAATTAGGTAGATTTTGAAACAAAAGGGACCAACGACAAAGTCTACAATGTAGGAGACATTGACATATTCCCCATATAATTGGAAAATAAACCAACCGGAGGAGTAAGAAACTCTGAATCGGGATAAGGTCAAAATAATAGGACCCAACTGTTGATAGACTTAAAACTGGTGCTTTGTTCAAGGAAACAAGACTTGTTGCCATGATGTAAAAAACATGTGAATGAACTTCCCTTCCCCTCTTTCTTGTAAAGGTTTAACGAGTCCAAGAAATCAAACTCGGGACCATCTTCATTTTTGGAAAGCTCGAAGAAGAGATAGAAGAATGCTTGATAAAGCACTAATTCATGGATTTTACGAGCCCGAAATAGTACATGCTCGACGGTGTTTTCATAGTTTAGAGAGTCCGAAAACTCCAAAGAAGACTCCAGGGGGGGAATTTTTCATCCAATTTAGTCTCTTGAGGCCGGAAAAGCATAAAACAAACCACAGAAGAACTCTCTTAGCTTCCGAAGAAGTAAGGTGCACCTTTTTCGTATTTAGTCAGGAAGGTCCGAAAAAGGTTAAATTACCACCTACCCAACGCTCCTTCAAAATCAGCATATAGCCTGGGTTTCACGAGTGTGAAGGAAGGTAATATCACTCGAAAATATCCATTTGATTACAAGAAATGGGGCTTACAATAATAAACTCAATGCTTTGTTCTTTAGGGTTTAACAAGCATGACAAAGACATAAAGTACACTCGAAATCTTTTTCATGTTTGGATCCAGAGCACAAAAAAAGAAAACTAAGCTCATACCGGGGGTTCCTTTTCCATAAGTTTAGTCCCTTAGGTCCAGTAAGGTGATAAACCTATGCCTAAGAATACTCTTCTCAATTCCAAAGAAAAGAAAGTGTTCCTTTCTCGTATTATTCCACATGGTCCGAGAAAGTGATAACCTACCACCAATGTGGATGCCCATTCACATATTCTTAATGAGCCTGAATGGACAAGTTTACTTGGAAGTTAAGTCTTATTTGAGGAGTCAAACTTGGGCCTAAAGAAACTCAATATCTTTCCTGTGAAGTTTTAACGAGTCCAAAAAAGTCAACGCGTGGCCTCCTTACTGTTTTTAACAAGCTCAAAGGAGATCAGAAAGAATGCTCTAAATGCAAGGAGATGAGTGTCATAGGCAGGCGAAACTAGTTCCAAGCGCAAGGAACAAACCTATGCATATTGCAAGGAAAGTGAGCAAGATAAGGACACTCGGGGAACGTCTCCTCAAGGTAAAAGGTGTCAAGTTGCAAAGGCAAAATGATACAAGGTTTAGTGACGATGAGGACAAAGATGAGGGCTTATACAATGAGCTAAAAGCATGAAAGTTGGCATCAAGCTCATAAGCATGAGCAGGGCACATGCAAATGCAGTTACAGCTTGAACAACAAGATAAGGCCAGTAAATAGTTGTGAATCCAACTAAAAATCCTGTCTCCAAGAAACAATAACATTAGAATCATATTTAGAAGAAAATATCCGATGCAGGTCACTTTGGCATAAACACATGTGATTTTTCTATCTTCTACAAAAGGGAAAGTCAAGGCAGAATTGATCGAAGAGGATTCTATAGCACCAAGGCTCAAGGGTTTATAATAAATAAAATCAACCTCGGAAAGAGAGAAAAAATTAACAAGGGAGATAGCGTCTGCAGGAACAAACTCAGTATCACAGGAGTTGAAAATTTCATAAGAAAAATCAAACTCATCAGGATCACTAACTTGTTGTTCAAAGGAAGAGTCAAAAGAGACAACAAGACCAACATAAGAATAAAGTTCAGGCTTACTAGGCAAATCAGGGTTAGACTTAGTCACAACTGAACCAACATCCAAGAGAAGATCAGACTGTATCAAAGACTCTAGGAAGACTTCATCCGAAGGAAGGAGATCATCCGAGATAGGACACATGTCTAAACTTTCAAATGGATCGAAAAAGTGGAGAGAAGGCTCCACAGTCTGTATAGGATGACTCACCTGGTAAACTGCTGAGACCAAGTCCCAAGAAGTTAAGCATGAAAACAGAGGCTGCTTCTCAATAGCAATTGAACGCAAAGGACATGAGGCCACATAGCTCACCTGTGGTGGGGTAGTGTCTATACAAACACTAGGAATCAATAAAGGAAAGACCTAGTCTCTAGTTGGGTCAGGAGATGGATCAAGAAATTCCAACTGATCGATAGTGACAATTTCTTCACAATGATTAAAGTACATCACATGAAAGAATGTTGACACCACAGCTTGCATGGCATAGACATAATCATGTCCAAGGAGAATATTGAAGCCCAAGGGGTCTTCTATCACCATGAAGTCAACTAAGATAGTATTCCCACCCAAAGTAACAGGTGTTTGAGCAAGAATTCCCAAGGCTATACAAGTTCTTCTATCAAACACCAGTAACTGACTAGCAGTCGACACAAGGCTAGGAGATCCCATGCCTTGCCAAGCATGAGTAGATAAGATACTAACTGAGGCTCCTTCATAAAAAATAAAATGAGTAATCGTGTATGATTCAACATTGACCTTTATCTTGAAAGGTGCATTAGAAGGAAGACACGGCTCAACTAGGTTGTCTCAATCAAAGGAAGCAATCCAAGAGCCTAGTGGGGGTTGATCAGAAGCAAGTTCAGTGCCCCCTTGTTCAGTAAGTTCTAAAATGGTAGTGAAGAAAATGTGACTAGAAGACACTTCACTCTCCAAAGGAAGATTGGGATTGATCGACAATGGAACCAATTCAACCGCTTCGTGAAATTCACTCTCTGAAGGGAGAGTGGGATTGACCAAATATGACATTGGTTCAATCACATCAGGATCACTCTTTGAACGAAGAGTGGGATTGACTAAAGATAATATTTATTCGACCGCTTGATCAACCAAAGGTTGAGTAGGTTGTTGAGAAACTATAGGTTGTTCAAGAGAAGGAAATTCTTGAGGCTTGGACCACACTCTTCGCACCTATGCGATAGTAGGGCACTCATGAGTAAGATGATCTCCCTTGCAAAGCTTATAAGGGAACTTAAGTTTGCACTTCGAATGACTAGTTTTCTCAATGGTGTCAACATGACTAGCAGTGGCTGACTGTTTTCTTTCAGCATGACCTACATAGGCTGAGAGTTTTCCCTCAGCATGATCACCAGAGGTTGGGTGACTGGGTCCAACCTAACTAAGAAAGGTTGGTTGTTGAAAATCTTTAGGGTGTTCAAAAAAGGGATGACCCTGAGACCAAACTCTTCACACCTCCGCAATGGAAGGGCATTTATAAGTAAGGTGGTCTCCCCACTAGTACATGTGATCAATTTTGCCACGTTAGTTTTCCACGTTAGTTTTAATTTCGTGGAAAAATCAAGGGTAAGTTATGCATTTTTACAATTTTTTTAAGAAGCCCCGACTTTCGTCGTTGTATCCACGCCAGACCGTCGCTATAGCGACGGCACCGTCTTTTGTTGACTTATAAAACGGTCAAGGCGTCGATACAGCGACGGCCAAGAGATTAAGCGCGCTTATGTTTGATTTTTTTGTGAAGTTTGTTCAGCACGCGGGGGTTATGTTCATTTCTTTTGTGAATTTTGTATGCCATAACCGGCCATGGATGATCTTTCGAGCCCGAAACAGCGTCTCTCATGGAGGAGTGACCAGGGGGTTTCCGTTGGAGTTGGTAGTTGAGAATTTTGTGACAAAGGAGGCTCCATTTAACCCTGATTTCTTGAAGCATATGTTCCCAAAGATTGAATGGAAGGCTCTCCACGATGCAGCAAAGAAGATGGATGAGAATGATCTACAGTACTCCATTAGGGAAATGCATTGATAATCAGCTGAATAATGTGTGGTTTCAAGCCGAAGAGATTTTTCCAGTGAATGGAACTCCAGAGGTCCAGGAACAGGTGTTTTGGATTCCCGTTTCACAGTCCTATTATGAGCTTGCACAAAAAATAGAGGTATTTGTTTTGGGGGCCATGGACCCCAGTCGGATTAAGATGCCAGGTGCGTTGTGCTCTTCCCTACATGCTCTTGGCCATTTGGTATTAGATGCTATGATGAATGAGGATTGGTATTGACTTGGGCATAACAAAACCCTATTTGTGCCCAGCCAAATATCACTGCACAATAAAAACCAGAGTCCTCGAGCTCAATTTCGCCATCCTCAGGCATAAAATCATTTGGGTATTCGAATATGTGTTTTTGGGATGGTAATTTTTTTATTATTGTTAACTGATTAGGGATGAGATTGATTTCTCTGATTTTTTTTGG
>LPNX010310478.1:11679-23669 GCA_001517045.1 Pseudotsuga menziesii | reverse complement strand
TATTGAAATTCTATCGGTTCTTGAATTCCAACTCACAAAAACTTATTTTGGCACGTTTTCTTATAAGGCCCATTTTAGACCCCAAATTTCCTCTAATGATCGTTAGCATTTTCATCATTTCATATGATATCAAGACAGTCATCACCATCATCATCATTGTCGTCATCTTCATCATCATCATCTTCGTCTTCATCGTCATCATCATCAACATCCTCATCTTCATCATCATCATCATCATCATCATCATAATGATTGGCATCATGGATAATATCATGATCATCAGCGACATCCTCATCCTCGTCATCATAGATTCACTGCACACATAAAGATTCACATAGATACACCCCCCTCTCTGTATATATAAAAAAATAAAACATAGTATATATATATATATATAATAAAGCATAAAACAATATATATAAATCATTATAAAACAATTATTTTAAATACATATAATAAAATAACAAAAATATAAAGCCATAAAAAAAAACTTACCATCGGGCTATTTTCCTTTCAGCTTCACGAGAAAGCTTCTTCCTCTGTGCATCCCGTCACGTGCTTGTCGTTCAGTGATCACGAGAAAGCTTCTTCCTCTGTGCATCTCATTGGGTGCTTGTCGTTCAGTGATCAAGGGTCGATCTGAGCAACTTGGTCGAAGAAGAATATCAATGGGAGCAATGATTTGGACAGTAGGAGAAATGAGTTGGACCCATGAAGACTAAGGAGAGTGGAAGGTGGTTTTGTAGCGGACAAGGAGGCCAATTTTCAGTCGAGACAATGCATCCCAAAATTGTGAGTACCATGCCCTAATTCATGTCTATTTTAAAAATTTTAAGATAGTTCTGCAAATCTCCAGGGTTTCTTAGCCAATAGAGGAAAGGCGGAGGTTCTTCCAATAAGGCTAGGTGGTAGGCATACACCCAGGTTGTGCAGGGTTGGTACGTTTCAATCCCTCCTTCTCAATTTAGGCTTTGGATAAAGCAAACCCCCATTTTTACGGGGTCGGATGGTCCTCACTCTCTCATCCATTGGTGATGTGTTCCTTCTCACTCGGTTATGGTGAATAGTATCTTGTGTGGGTGAGCACTTAGACACCTCATTTATATACCTTACCTACTTGATTACTTTACTTTTACCAACAACCCAAAGGGTCTCTATCTATACTGCCTGCTTCTTCACGAACTTGATCCTTCCTTTTTTAACCTTTGTTTGTAATGCCCTAAAATTACTTACAATGTTGTACAGACTTCAAATAGAGATAGTTTTGGACATATTTGTGGGGGTAAAAATAGAGTTGCATTTGACAGTTTCATTTGACCCATATTGGCTGATATGGAGTTTGAAGTCTGGCTAGTCTAAGCATTACAATTAGTGGACGAACCCACCACATTTTGGTTCGCATTCAAACTAGTTTGGTTGTTTTTATGTGAGTTATCTCAGCAACCGGTTCCCAAATAAGCTATTAATCCAACCCCACCGAAATGAGATGCTTAAGGGAGGTTTAGAGAAGGATTCGAGTTCCCCCATAGCCACGATAGATAGATTTTTTCTGCTCACATGTATGCTTGGCCCGGTGGAGAAGGATGAAAATCAATCTCTGCCCCAAGCAGGATTTTCGAGCCTTATTTTGTTATAAGCAAGAAACTCAAACCTAAATGCTAGATAATTCAAGACCACTATAAAAGCCCTAGGTTAGAAAGAAACTCAAACCTAACCCAATATTTTCCAAATTGTAGCGACAACAGGGGTTTGCCAGAATTCTGCCAAATGTTATGGATTTCTTCTTTAAGGTGTTTTATTATAGAAACCTTATATTAGAAAGCAACTCGAACCTAACCCAGTAATTCCCAAGCTCTAAAAACCATGAGATCTTGGACTATACAATATATTTTCATTAAGTGATTGAATGAAGTAAACCACTTACAATAACTATTTTTTCAAAATATTAAAATTTTTTCTACATACCCATAAATATCATCCTCAAACAAAATTGTCCATGAGGACAGAGTTCAAGAACTCTGTCCACATGAACTATATCTCACAAAAGATAACAAGTGTTCAACCAAGCAACGATGAAGATTCGTGGTATTATGATTCACAAGTTTTCCATGTTGCAACCTAATGAAACATAATACCACGAATCGTCACCGTTATTAGCCAACACTTATTAGCTAGTTTAGAGTTAGTGAATTGAAAGTGGCTAAGTCAGTGCAAAAAAGAAAGGTAATAAGTTTGACTAAATAAACTATTTTTATAATTGTACCTACATCTTTCGCTACATGCATGGATTGCATGCCTCACATATCTCGACGTACTATCAAAATTATTATTATTGGTATGTGTACATTCTCTCACTGACAGTCTTCTTCCTATTTATTCTCCAAAACAACTATATTATAGGGCCTTTTGGCACGACATTGTTTTTCATGCAACTTTTATTTTGTCAATCTAGCATAACTAAAGCACCGAACCTACAAACATACTTTCAAAACAATAGAATATCAGTTTGGGATACTATATTTTTCCATTTGGTGATCCAGTACCTTTTGTAATACCTTCAACCCTTCAAAAGATAGTGGATAAGATAAGGTAGTTGTGGTACCTAACAAGGAGAACCTAGATAATGCCTATAAACGAGTCATTAATGGTGATGATAAAACATAATGTCACCTTTGAATTGCTTCAATAGCCTATAAATAGTAAAGAATCCCTACTCTAGAAATATCATTTCATGAAATAAAACACACCATAATCCACGCATAATTTGATAAATGAATGGAAATAACCATCAATGGGAAATAATAATAATAAAAATATACCCATAGATATTAGTTTAAGGATGTATTGAGGTTTATACCACATATTTGATAGTGTATGCATCCAATGCTTTCTCATTACTTAATCACTAATATCAATTGATATACCATCACTCTTATTGGTAACTCCAATTTTTTCACATTTCTAGTAACCTACAAATTCCAAACTCTTTGTTTTTACGGGGTTTTTGTGAGGTTATGGGTGCAAAAATATTAGTTATTGGCATCCTAAGGTTGATATTGGTACCTTCAATTTTTTATATACCATGATAGTTTTATGGTTGCTAATCCCAAGGATCCTCCTTAATTGATACCATGATAGTTTTATGGTTGCTAACCCCAAGGGTCGTCAATTGGTAGACGCTCATGTGAAAGTTCACATAGGCCTCAAGATCAAATCCCATTGAGTCCCTTGGGGTTACCAGTTGATATTCCATCTAGTGATTACCATCATCCTCCATCCTCAAAACCATGGAAAAGGGGGAAATCCACATAACCCACCCCAACCCTCATGGAACATATTGAAACAACCCAATTTCCAGGTTGTATATGGGTTGTGGAGCCCGCTACAATGAACTAGACAATCAATGTATGGAATCCAAGACTCAAAGCACTATCCATGAAAACCTAACCTCGTATGTTTCTCTTTCCTAAGAAAGAGTCCCCGAGAATATGTCCATGTAAACCCTAACATCCTTTGTGTTGTTCTTGCCTATGAAATAGATTTAAAGCATCTCTCTGTGTAAGCCCTAACCTTCTTCCTATTTTTTTCCTTGCAAAGAGACTCAATGAATTCATCCATGTAACCCTAAGCTTCTTCCTATTTTTTTTCTTAGAAAGGAGGTCAGATAATGAAAAATGCAAGGATAGGCTAAGCAAGGAAACTATGCTCTCAAAAATACAAGTTCTCCAAAGAAACAAGTCTCAACCAAGGAACCTCCTTCTTTGAGCTTCTTCATTACTCCCCATCTCAATGGATTGGCGCTTTCTAGTGCTTTAACACTTTCATTCTATTAGGTTCGTTTTCTTTCTTTTAGGCATTCCTTGGGGATGTATTTTTGCCTCCCCCTTGTCATCTTTGTCTATTGTATTCATTTTACAATTACATGCATCAATTTGATCTTTATTATTAACATGAATATTTATATTAAACTAAATCAAGTATTATACACAAAATATTATATTATATATATATAACCGTAAGGAAGATTTAATGGTCACTAACATCATTTTTTCTATGATTAATTTTTAAGGATTCATGACATACATGCCTACTCATTTCCTCTTTCTATTTTTTCCCCATTAATAGATTGACCCCCACAATTGTGTTGGTCTAGTCCCCTTGACAATCATAATTACGCACAATTACCAGATTCGGCCATAGGATTAACCAAACCCAAATCAAATTCTCAAATTCTTCCACCTCGTTTTCACTAATATAAAGTTGTTTGCGTAGGATAATGTAGGATAATTAGGGTTATTTAGGGTTAGGGTTTTGAATCCCTGATTCCTAATTTTGGGATGAGTGGCACACTCGTATAGGACTCTTCATTCAATTCAAATCGCACACTAGTTCTTGTAACCTTGTAATTAAGCAATCAACTACCACTTAGGATCTCATTACCTTTGCACCTTCACCCAACCCAAGACTTGTCAAAGCTAACCTAAAATGAAACAACACTCCCCCTAGTGGCACTCATGGCACCTAAAGTAACTACTTCTAGGTTTGAACTTGCTCTATTTTCCTGCTCTTTTTGCTATAGATCGTATGTCTACTTAGTGGGACACCAAATCACATTAATTATTGTTACCAGACATAGAAACTCGGTATATTATGAAAATATGATTTTCAAATTTCCAAAAACTTGAAATTAAATTGAAATTTAAGTTTAAATTTAAAGAAGAAAAATCTAAAATTAATTACCATTTTACGCAATATTACATACATAAATATTTTATTATTAAATATTAAAATATTTATAAAAAAAAAATCATAAACCACTATACAGTTATAAGGTCAAAAAACTTTTGATTAGAAAGAGAAAATTGTAGTGTACGCAAGGGTCGATATTACATTACTTGTTAATAATACATTAGTGGTATCTTGTAACAACTATTTTGACAATGATCAAGGTGTGAAGAGAGAGTCCAAAATGATATGTGGAGGTGCAACATGCTCCTATATTGTGTGCCTACATTCTACTATAGTTTGAAGAGATGTTGGCAAGTGTGCTTTGTACATTCACTTGGTGCAAGGTGAGAGCAGCAAGATGTAGGCATCAAAGGGATGGGGTAGGAGACATAAGGTGCTTTTTACATTAGCTTTAGAATTATTCCCTGGTGTGAGTGATATTTGATGTTTCCTTGCCCTTTTTCCATCCCATTGGTTGCATCAAATCATTGAGGAAGGCATGATATAGTTAATTTAAGAGCCTTTTGATTTGTACGGATTAGTATTTTTTGGTTCTTTCTACTATGGGATTGCCTTAGGGTTTCCTTAGGGTTGAAAATTAGTATCGGAAAACAAGTTAGCATTGCCTTAGGGTTGAAAATTAATATGCAAAACAAGCATCATCATGACAAGCTAAAAGGAATAAATCAGAAAATATTACAAATTGATATAAATGTATTTAAAACATTCTTTTCATTCCTGAATGTGCCAAGTAGCAGATCTGGAAATGTCCACTCTTCACCACCATGGATTAGATATATATATATATATGATTGTTGTTTACCACTAGGAAATATGCTTCTGAAGTGTTGGGTTGTGCACTACATAGTAGCACTGAAGAGGTTAAAACATCCACTCTACAGGATCTCCAAGAACTCAACATAATTATTTGTCCATTACTGTAAAGGCAATGTACTAGAAGATGTTCCTGGACTTGTTGATTTCACCGTGAAGTTGAACGTAAATGATAAATAGAGAGGAGCACTAAGAAAGCTACAACACTTTGTAGGAAATCAAATGAGTAGAGATATAATGTCTGCAGCAGTCTGCATACATCCTTCACTTGAATGATGTTAGTTCTTGGCGATCCTGTAGAGTGGATGTTTGGTTTCTCTATCGGTTGCTTCTTGGAATTTATAATAAACTTGGCCCAATATCATGATTGGACCGTGAGGTGCTTAGTTCACTGGAAATTGGGTTAGGTAATATTAGGCCATTAATGGACAATCATGAATCTTATGGTTTATGCTTTGGGTCTTGAAGCAAGTACTGGGTATTTTGATGTCCTCCATTTTTTATTTGAACATTTTATGTCAACTTTTACCATGTGTGATTTTTTTTTTTGCCTCTCTTACAATTAACACTGAAGAGGTTATGCACTACAGAGTAGCACTGAAGAGGTTAAAATATGCAAGGTGTCAGATTTTGGGCTCAATTTCTGTTGTGATTAATGATGGTATGAACTGAAAGAGTTCCTTCAGCCTTAAGCCCATAATTTCATAAAAACCCTTATCAAATTAACAAAAAACATGTATCCTGGCAGTAACAGGTAACAATTCAACACCAGGAAAGGGAGCATGCCATTTTTGTTTATGTTCTTGATTCTCATGCATTTCCTTCCTAGATCAACAGTGAAAGTGTCCCTATTTGATCAAGATTAAGATGAGCAAGTAGAGAAGTTAGTTGCAGGGGTATTCCTATTCAGAGTGCATAGTGGATGGCCTCAATAGTGTATAAGTTGCATCATATGGCTCATTTCCATCTCCACCTTTTGGGCCTGAACCTGAATTTATAAGTGGAGATTAAGAAGTCGTGTTTTTTTTTTCCTGTTTTTATTTCTTTATTTTATTTTAATAAATGCATCTTATATAATCTTAGTGTTTGAAAAATACCACTTCAATCTAGACAAATGAATGGGATAGGTTGCAATTATGGGTTCAACACCTTTTTCATCTTCAGAACAGAGGGACTATTCCACAAATTTTCCTCTCATTCTTGTCATTAGTGACCAATAAGAAGAGAAGAAAACATGACATAAGGAAGGCATGTCTTAACTACCATTATAAGGAGGATGGCCCAATTATAAGGAAGATGACCCCATTATAAGGAGGATGACCCAATTATAAGGAGTGCAAAAAAAAACGAAGACAAACATCCTGTTATCCAATATACTAACTCCAGATTCATCCCAATCAGATTAGCATTAACCTCATATATTGCCAACTTACCTTACCATATCCTTTAGACAAATCTATATTGAGAACCATAATTGATAATTTGTTTCATTTTATTGACTGTGAACCCTCATGAACCACCCTAATCACATCATGGATCTACATAACTAGAAATTCTAGAATTCTTTCATCACTCTCAATTTGTATTCCTTCATTAAATCATATAAAAAGTTAAAACCCAAATAATTTTTACCGTGCAAACATTAGGAAATGGATTTTTTGAGTTCTGAAAGGACTTTATCACTGCTTTGATCTCTTCTTTTGATATGTGGTATCCCCCTATTTGCATCAGGTGTTTATTTGACAGTTATGAGTTAGACTGGGTAGAATAGAGACATTCTGGGAAATATATGTTAGTGAAAGGGGATGTAAATGTCCCTTCTCCTAAATCTAGGCCCTATAAGTCTTCATTTTCAGTTTTGGGCACAATTAAGGACTGTCCATGTCCTCCTGCAACATACAACATGCCTTTAAGCAGTTATGGGTGTGAATCTAGACAAGAGTAGCAATATGAAGTTTTGGGCTCTTTTCCTCATAATATAAGGTGTAACAAGATCTAAAGGGAAAATATGGGTTATATTGGAGGACATATTTATGCATAAAAAGTATTTCTTGGATTATTTGTGCATGCCATTGGTAAAACAATATTGAAAAAACCATTTCATGGGTAAAGGAAACTGTAAGAGACCTAATTAGTCATGTTGGTATGGACATGTTGGTAAACCATTCACAGATAAGATACACTATATCAATCAAACAATAATGCACAAACTGATATAATATTTACTCTATGTTTCATTCAAAATCCAATATTACATTGAAACAATGAAACCCATTCTCTCATTGTTCTTGTTAGTATTAAAAGAAGCTACTCCCTTGACCTTGTTACAAGGGTAAGGAGACGAGACAAAGAAATCATCCCACTGGGAAATATGCCTCTGAAGTGTTGGGTTATGCACTACATAGTAGCGCTGAAAAGGTTAAAACATCCACTCTATAGGATCTCCAAGAACTCAACATCATTATTTGTCCATTACTTTAAAGGCGATGTACTAGAAGATTTGCCTGGACTTGTTGATTTCACCGTGAAGTTGAACATAAATTATAAACAGAGAGGAGCACTAAGCAAGCTACAACACTTTGTAGGAAATCGAATGAGTAGAGATATAATGATGTCAGTTCTTTGAGATCCTGTAGAGTGGATTTTTGGTTGCTCTATCGGTTGCTTCTTGAAATTTATAATAAACTTGGCCCAATATCCTGATTCGACCATGAGGTGCTTAGTTCAATGGAAATTAGGTTAGGTAATAATTGGCCATTAATGGACAATCATGAATCTTATGGTTTATTATTTGGGTCTTGAATCAAGTACTAGGTATTTTGATGTCCTCCATTTTTTATTTGAACATTTTATGTCAATTTTCACCGTGTCTGATTTTTTTTTGCCCCTCTTACAATTAACACAATAAGATGACCTTTGTGGTTTAGACAGTTGGTTAGTTTTAGAATTATTCCCTGGTGTGAGTGATCTTTGATGTTTCCTTTCCCTTTTTCCATCCCCTTGGTTTCATCAAATCATTGAGGAAGGCATGATATAGTTAACTTAAGAGCCTTTTGATTTGTGCGAAATAGTCTTTTTTGGTTCTTTCTACTATGGGATTGCCTTAGGGTTGAAAATTAGTATGGGAAAACAAGTTAGCGTTGCCTTAGGTTGAAAATTAATATGGGAAAACAAGCATCATCATGACAAGCTAAAAGGAATAAATCAACAAATATTACAGACTGATATAAATGTATTTAAAACATTCTTTTCATTCCTGAATGTGCTAAGTAGCAGATCTGGAAATGTCTGCTCTTCACCACCATGGATTATATATATATATATATATATATATGATTTTTGTAGGTTACCACTGGGAAATATGCCTCCAATAATTCCTGTAGCAGCTTGTCTAATTTCTTCCATTATTGTGGTGGTACCTATTTGAAATCTCCCAACTCTGTTGTTGTGGTGGTACCTATTTATGACATGAAGATACATACTAGATGGGGATAAAACTGTGTTTCTTAGAGCAGTATGGGTGAAAAATACAAGACTACAAATCAATGATAAGTTAGGGATAATCTTCATTATAAAAGGACCTTTGGGTAGGAAAAACAGGGCATCAATTCATCCTCCATTGGAGTCCTTCAACCATTCATCCCGCTCCCCTTCGTTCGTAGGTCTCAAAATATTTACTTTGGGAACAAAGTACTTATACAGTTCGATCAAAGCCATCAGTTGTGCAAGATGTTGAAAGTAAGGATATTGTTTCATGTTTCACTTTTGTTGTCAAAAGGAATATTGAAAAGTTAGGAAGTACCAAAGCTAGTCATTATGTACACGTGGACTTAATGTAGGGAGAGAAGTCATGCCTACTTTTTTGTTCTTGATTGGGAGCAATGATGAAACCGCAATAGTGGTTTATAGATGGATATTTAATAACCATGGGAAGATTCATGAGTTAGTCATAAGACATTCTAGTGTACTGTTGATTAAATCTGCAAATATTATTGTTGAAAAGGGGTTAGGCCAATAATAAGAACACCTGCATATCCAAATACACAACCACAATAATCGCTCCAACATTCTACATGTCATCATACTTGCTATATGTGATGTATGTTACAAACATATTTTCAGAGACGTGAAAGAATTGGTGACCAAGCATAGTGCCCATCCATGTATATTGCCAAATCCTTTAGGAACACACATTTATAATACATTATATAAATATTTGTGAACATATCATAGTGCCCATGTATAACATGATATTTTGTGAGCCTACCAAATACATGTTAGGAAAAGGCAATGCAAGCAATAAGTGAGAATGTATACTTGTATGTAACTAAAAGAGGGGCATACATAAGAATTTTTAGGGCATACATTAGAATTTTTTAGAATTTCCAATGTACTGTTGTAGTATTGCCACTATGCAAATAAGGCATTGACTTGATAGTCACAATCCCATTAGTATGATAAATTATGGGAGAGATCAGAAAAACATCCCTACACAAATGTTAACCGATAAGTATGGTTTTGGTGTATCATTTGGAGAATAACTGTTAGAATAATCAACCCATAGTTAGCTACCTTAGACATTAATTTAATTATTTTTGTCTTATTTGCCTAGTTCATGTGTCCCACCTTATGCAAGTTGTCAATTACCTATCCATAGTGGTCCAACTTGCCTAATTTGACCCATGTAGCGCTTGGGAAACCTCAAGGAATCAATTCTGCTTTATTCCTAGTCTCCTAGGAAACCTTCTGCTTTTTCTGCTTTATTGCCTGCTTTTTCAGTGCTTTAAGGCAATAGGGAAAGTTTGACTAGGTGAGCTGAACTAGTTTTTTGTCCTCTTCATCCTCCACTCTTTTCTCCTTGGAAAAGCATGTATGAGTTTCCATTCCATCACTCTTTAGCTTGCCTAAGCAATTTTTCCAATTCGTGAGCTCCATGACTGATTTGGGATCAGCTTTTTGCACCTATGGGGGATTTGCTTAATTTAAGTAATCCTGCTTTATGCTAGATTTGAATTTCTCCTCATGCATTCAAATCCCTTATGTAATTATTTAATGAAGCAACCTATTATGTTACAATGTTGGCTATTGTACACTGAGATAATACAGTTTAGTGTTCAGCTCCAATTTCAGTCTCTTTTGTGAGTGATTTTGCATGATCAATTGATAATTTTTGTGAGTAAAATTAATCTATCACTGGGTTCAATTTCCACATGGTAACAGAGCCATTGTAGATCAATTTCTCTCCTTCAAAATTGTTTTGCAGTTTCGACATTAGTGACTGGGAGCCTTCTACTGACAGCCGGGACAATTTCTAAGCTATGGATCAATCTCAGAAGATCATCTTGACTCCCTTCAATTTCTTTGAATGGAAAGCAGAGATGGAGATACTGTTGAGAGCGAAAGGCCTCTACAGGGTGACTATGGCAACAGAAGCAGAGCCCAATGCAGCTGCAGAGAAGATAAAATGGCACAACAGGAGGGATGAGGCCTATGGTCTCCTCTGTCTGAGTATTTCCAGAGACCTCCTTTTCCATCTTGATGGATTGACATCACCGAATGAAGTATGGGAGAAGATTACTGATCTTTTTGGAAAGACAGATGAGATGAGGGGACATCAAATCGAAAATGAGCTGATTTCCTTGAGTCCCAATAGATTTGAATCGCTGCAACTCTATTTCTCCAAGTTCAAAGCACTTGTTTTGCAGCTGAAACAGTGTGGGATCAAAAAGAAGGATGATCAGCTGGTCTTGGCCATTCTCTCGAAGCTTGGCCTTGACTATTCAGTGTTTGTTTCGACCTTCTATGCCACAAAACTGACAGCTCGAACCAGGAAGATGCCTAGCCTTGCAGATTTCATGGAATCTCTCACACAAGAACAAGACAAGCTGGTGATGATGGGCACCATCAAACCATCCAAAGATCAAGCTCTGATTGCTGGAGATTCGAAGGTGGATTCAAAAAGCAAAAAGAAAGCTAAAAATCCACCTGAGCAAAAGAGAGACAAGAAACAGTCTCCGGAGGAGCCACAAGGTTCCAAGAAGAACTACCAGAAGAAGGAAAAAAAAGGAGAAATGAGCAAGTGCACATACTGCAATAAGGGCAATCACACTGAAAGCTCTTGTATGAAGAAGCAAATAGGCATGCTGACCCAACTCCTAGAGAAGAATGCCATCTCCCTTCCAGAAAGCTCAAAGAAGAGAGAAGGAGGATCAAGTTCAGACGAGAGAGAGAGATTTCATGCATTAGTTGCTGGCACATCAAGCTCACCCAATTTTATCATTGATTCTGGAGCTTTAAGACACATGGTTTTGACCAAGGAGGCATTCTCCTCACTTGGCATGTCGAAAGGACCACCTATAGTACTGGGAGATGACTCTCTCACTGAAATTTTGGGTAAAGGGAGGATTGATCTTGATCATGGTCAGTTT
>LPNX010310478.1:0-11447 GCA_001517045.1 Pseudotsuga menziesii | reverse complement strand
TGAAACACAAGTCTGAAGTTTTTGGCCTCTTCAAAGTCTTTAAGGCTTTGGTTGAAAACTAGTCTGGGAGGAAACTCAAGGTCCTCAGATCTGAAAATGGTGTTGAGTATGTCAAGTCTGAGTTTATTAATTATTGTGTAGATGCAGGTATTTATATGCAGAATTCTATCCCTTACACATCACAGCAGAATGGTGTTGCTGAGAGGAAGAACAGATCACTGAAGGAGATGGCAACATGCATGATGGAGGCCAAAAATTTGCCACCAAAGTACTGGGACAAAGCTATAAACTGTGCAACCTATATCTAGAATAGGGTGCCTCATAAACATCTTCATGGCTTGACTCCTTTCGAAGCATGGAGTGGGCACAAGCCAGATGTGACCCATTTCAGGATTTTTGGCTCAAGGGCTTGGGCTAGAATTCCAACAGAAAAGAGAAAGGCTTTGCAGCCCCAAAGCCAAGAGTGTCTATTTGTTGGATACTCTGAAGATTCAAAAGGGTGCAAGCTGATAAATTTGAGCACAAACAAAGCCTTTTTTGAAAGGTGTGTTCAGTTTCAAGAAGAACCCCTTGCAGCAATGGAAGTTGGAGAAGCCTCTTCACCACCTGAACCTCTGAAAGTAAGTGAAGAGTTTGTTGAACATGATGATTCTAATTTGTCTGATGGATATGAGTTTATTTCAGACCCTAACAGCCCTACAAGGCCAAAATGGGCAGCCAAGACACTACATGCAGCAGGAGAGCTAGTTGGGGATCCCAATGACCCAAGGAGGACTAGATCTCAATTTGAGAGTGGTCTGTGCATGAAGGATCCTATGTTTGCTGAGAAATGCTACTTGTTGGTGGAATATTATCCTCAAACATATGAAGAAGCAGCAAGAGATCCAAGATGGCAAGCTTCCATGAAGGAAGAGTTCATCTCACTCCAGAAGAGCAACACATGGGAGCTAGTGGATCTTTCCCTAGGGAGGAAGTTAGTTCAGTGTAAGCGGGTCTACAAGACCAAATTTGCTGCTGATGGTTCACCACTGAAGTATAAGGCCAGATTGATAGCCAAGGGCTACTCACAGGTTCATGGGATAGATTACAATGAGACCTTTTCCCCAGTGGCAAAGATGGATTCCATCAAGCTAGCCCTAGCCATTGCAGCCTCAAGGCAATGGGAGGTACATCACATGGATGTAAAATGTGCCTTCCTGAATGGAGATCTCACTGAAAAGATATATATGCAGTAGCCTCAAGGTTTTTCTACTAACCCTTCTCTTGTGTGCAGGTTGAGAAAGTCATTGTATGGGCTAAAGCAAGCCCCCAGGGCTTGGTATGCCAAGATCGATAGCTTCTTGCTATCACTGAATTTTGTTCGGTGCAAATCAGATCCAAATGTCTATTTGAAGTTAATTAATGGTTCATTAGTGATCATTGTGTTATATGTTGATGACCTCCTCATTACAGGAAGCTCAAAGGATGAGATTGCTTCCTTGAAGGGAGCAATGAACCAAGCCTTCTCCATGACAGATTTGGGGCTCTTAAGCCAGTTTTTGGGGCTTGAGATTGCTCAAACCAAAGCTGGAATCAAGGTGCACCAGTCCAAATATGCCTTGAAATTGTTGAACAAATTCATAATGAAGCACTGCAAACCAAGCAAGACTCCTTTCCTTTCAGGAGTGAAGCTGGAAGAAGCTGATTCTTCACCTATGGTAAACAATACACTGTATAGGCAATTGATTGGATGTTTGTTGTATCTTACACATACTAGACCTGATATTTCTTATGCAGTAAGAGTGGCTTCTAGATACATGGATCAGCCTCATGAGATCCATTGGAAAGCAGCCAAAAGGATCCTTAACTTTGTTCAGGGAACAAGGACACATGGGATCTTCTATAAAGCAAAATCTGATCTTGATTTGATTGGGTTTACTGACAGTGATTGGGCGGGTGATAGCACAGACAGAAAGTCCACATCAGGATATGTGTTCATGCTTGCATAAGGGCCAATCATCTGGTTAAGCAAGAAACAGAGTGCCATTGCACTCTCATCTATAGAAGCAGAGTACAGAGGAGTTGTTAATGCAGCAACTAAATGTTTATGGTTGCAGGGATTACTTGGAGAGTGTGGCTTCGAATCAGAGTACTCAACTACCATCTACTGTGATAACCAGAGTACCATTCGAATTTGCAAATATCCAGTTCAGAATCATAGAACCAAACACATTGAGATCCATATGAACTACATCGGAGAGCTTGTGCATGATGGCACCATTCACCTACTCTTCTGTTCATCTTCAGAACAAGTAGCTGATATCTTCACCAAAGAATTTTGTGAGAAGACCTTCAACAATCACAAATCACTACTGGGGATTGCTGATCATGTTGTGAAGCATGAGTGAAGACAAGATTTCCAAATTTTGTTTTATAGTCCATGTTTAAGGGAGGATTTTCCCATGTGGTTTTTGCCTCTTTCCTTGGTTGTATGGACATGCAGTATGTAAAGGGTGACTAAGCCTTGTTTCTAGGCCCTATATTTTATGATATATTACTCATAAGTTAGGCTTAAGGGGGGTTTTTAGAATAATCAACCCATAGTTAGCTACCTTAGACATTAATTTAATTATTTTTGTCTTATTTTCCTAGTTCATGTGTCCCACCTTATGCAAGTTGTCAATTACCTATCCATAGTGGTCCAACTTGCCTAATTTGACCCATATAGAACTTGGGAAACCTAAAGGAATCAATTCTACTTTATTCCTGGTCTCCTAGGCGCCCTTCTGCTTTTTCTGCTTTGTTGCCTGCTTTTTCAGTGCTTTAAGGCAATAGGGAAAGTTTGACTAGGTGAGGTGAACTATTTTTTTGTCCTCTTCATCCTCCACTCTTTTCTCCTTGGAAAAGAATGTATGAGTTTTCATTCCATCACTCTTTAGCTTGCCTAAGCACTTTTTCCAATTCGTGAGCTCCATGACTGATTTGGGATCAGCTTTTTGCACCTATGGGGGATTTGCTTAATTTTAGTAAGCCTGCTTTATGCTAGATTCGAATTGCTCCTCATGCATTCGAATCCCTTATGTAATTATTTAATGAAGCAACCTATTATTTTACAGGGTTGGCTATTGTACACTGAGTTAATACAGTTTAGTGTTCAGCTTGTGAGTGATTTTGCATGATCAATTGATAATTGTTGTGAGTAAAATTAATCTATCACTGGGTTCAATTTCCACAATAACATCCTATAACAATAGTTGTTATTATGACTCTTAAAGGGTCCTAGATGAGATCTAGGCACTTTTAGGCCCTTGAGCTTTCAAGCTTAAGAAGCTATAAAAAACAGGTATTTGCACCCTAGCAATGATGGAAAATATCATAAAATGTATTAGGTAAAATGGATAATCATCTACAACATCACAACATCATTCATGGGAAAACTAAAAACCACTTAAAACCATCAAAAGTAAGGGTTACAACAACAACGAGTGTAGAGTAAGGAGAGAGGGGTGGCCAAGAAAATTAATAATTGAGCCAATGTAGAGTGGAAAACTGACCTAGAAGTTTGGAAGAGGATATTAACCAAGATTCCTTGAAAAAGGAACTCATATCAAAGATGCTTTTTGATGGAAGTGACCAACATACCAACTCCGTATCACTTCTATCCGAAGTAAATGTAGATGAATACAAAGATATGTTCTTTCAAGGAGATAGTCCATTAAAGGAGAACCTCCAGGACCTGTACAGACATATATTGGCATAAATTGCAGTGTTATATTTGCTGCATATGCATAACAGATCGTCTCAAGCTTGACAACGTTGAAAGTCCCAAGTACAATAGGCACAAGCATACATATGAAGCTTATGAATCCTACCCAATTCATGTTAGGAAAAGGAAATGCAAGCAATAAGTGAGAATGGAGACTTGTATGTAACTAAAAGAGGGGCATACATTAGAATTTTTAGGGCTACCAAATGCCCACACCTATTAACCAAACTCATTCTTGACAAGCTTTTTCTTTAACAAGTTTTTTGCTTATAAGTCTTTCCAAGTTTTTTTTGCTGGTATTTTGCTATGCTTATGCCAAAAAGAAATTCGGCCATTGTGCAGGTAGAACCAAACAGGTATTTATTAGACCTGTCATCCTCCAGCAAAGGGAGTTTGGGAAGTCTAGAGGAAAGTGAGACATCCAGTAGGTCTACAAGGGCTAGATCAACTATATGTCAAAATATCAGAAGAAAATTCAACAAACGCATGAAATTTTTTCTCAAAGGAGGGGGGTCATGTTCCTATGATGATGAGACAGTGGGAGACATCGACGTGCCCTTAAGGTACAAACACTTAGAGAAACAATGGGTGCCTAGAGATCTTCCTCAAGTAAACACTGATTTTTGTGTGAATGAGAGGATATATAGAATTGTGCCGTCGTCATTGCATGGATTGGGGTTGTTTTGCATGGACAGCATAAAGGTTGGATATGGTAGATGTACAGAATTGATGGAGTATGTTGGACCCTGTTACAACTACAGTGATTGGATGCGCCTGGTCCAATATACATGAAGTATGCATAGATATGGGTTGTCAGCAAATTATATACAACTAAAATACCAAGCTCAAAATAAAGGAGCAACGTTGTACATGGATGGAAGACCAAAAACAACTGGTAATATTGTGGGGTTTATAAACAGTACACTACCGGGGTCTACACTAAAGCAACCCAACTGCATATTCGAGTCGCGTGAAGGAAACGGTGTCTCTGTATGTGCAATTAAATCAATAGCTGCTGGCGAAGAACTGCTTATTAATTACAATTTGAATCGTGTAGATACAAACACGGTTAGTATGGTTGTGGTACAACAAACAATTTAACCAACCTTTTATTAATTATTTTAACATCTATAGGATTTTTCGTTAGCATATAATTGTAATTTTATACTTTTCATGTTTCCTTAGGTAACTTTTAGTATGTTTTTGATGCAAGGTTCTCTCAGGGGTACCTCAGACTCCATAGATGTTTGTCGACCTGAGTCAAGGCAGTAGGTATACATCGATATTGCCAATGTAATAAATTTAGGATGGACATACAGATATGTTGTTATGTATTTTCATTAGTATATTAGGTTCATTTATATAATCTTATCTGTTTTCCATGCAGAGTGTTGATCAGGTAAGCCAACCGGCTATTGATCAACTGACTACAGCATCGGGGAAACAGCCAAACATGAATGTAATTCTCCATTTCAAATACTTTAAAATCATAAACATGTATATCGTGATGCCTAATGTTTATTTTGTTATGTATTATTTTGTTTTTATGTTTGTGTTCATGATGGTAATGTTGTCTACCTTTTTTGCAGATTAACCAGGGAAAGTCCCCAGCTGTTGATCAGACGACTAGAGACTCAAGGAAACCAGTAAACCTAAATGGAATTCCACATTCTAAAAACTTCAAAAATGTACACATATAAAACATGTAGCATAGTGTTTATTTTTGTTTTGTATTTTTTATCTTTTACATATTGCATTCATTGTGATAATGTTGTCTGCTTTTTTTGTAGGTGGATGGTCGAGGTAAGTCCCCATTTGTTGATCAGACCACACCCTTGTCTAGGCATCTGGTAATCCTAGATGTAATACTATGACTCTATCATGATACATATTTTTTGTTAATATAATTGTTTGCGCACACTATTGCTTCAAAGACTAAGCAATTTTTTTATATTTCAATTGTAGACAGGGGATTCAGTTTATGAAATAGCGTCTCAAAATTATTTACAGAATGAGGTCTCCCGGTTGATGAGAGATAGTAAAATTAGAGATTCTACAGACCCGTTGAGGGTGCTACAAAAGACCAGGGAAAAACAAAATGAGGAACCGATTCTTCTGACATTGGCAGTTCCACAAACAGAAGGGGTCGAAAAAAGGATTCAATTGTTGTTACAGCAACGTAAACAGTTGGATGTAAGTTCTTGAATAATAATGTAAATTCATTTATAAAAACTCTATAATATTTGATTTTATATGCTATTGAACTTATAATACAATGGTTTGAATTTACAGTGCGCTATGGAGATTATCAGTGGTGGTCAAGGCAGTGTTGGTCCCAGTGACAAAACCACTCCACGTACACCACATACTGCACCCATATTGTCCACTGAACAGTAGGAAACATGCTCTGCGACACCCTTGAGGGCAGTAGAGGGTGCAGCCGATGCTGCCCCACCCACAACAGATGATGCAGAACAAGGGGTGGATGCAGGGTTAGATAGAGATGTGGAAGCATTTCCTGGATCTTCTCATTTCACTAGCACTGGTTCAATAGTGTGTACATTTTTGGTGAATGAAGAACTGGTTCCAATAAAGATAGAGATGATTCCAGGTCATTATAGATAGTTCAATTTATTTTTTATAATTTGTGTCTAATATACCAATAATATTTTGTAATGTTGACTAATGATGGCATTAATGTTTTGCAGGAAATGATATATTTTATAAACATATGAATGATTTGGCCTTGGAGATATTCGGGCCCACCATCCGCACAATGTGGAACAAGAATCCAAAATATTTAAAGGATGATCTGACTAATCGCTTGGTTAGTCTGTTCAGAAAAGATACCTTCGATACATCGAAGGTCCTGTAGAAGGCTGGAAAACATCTGAAGATTGCCCGAGACCATTATAGGGTTCACCTAAAAAAGAACCCTAGGTATGAGATCCCTCCAATGATTCCATCTATGGAGTGGAAAGCCCTGGTAGATGATGGAAAAGAGAAGGGCCTGAGAAAATCAGGAAAGATACCACCAACTGGAACAGGGAGGTATGCAATACATTCCAAAATGTAGTGGTAAGCCTTATTATTACTAGTTTTTATATCAATTTTGGTACATCGACTAACTTATTTAAAAACTTAATTAGGCTCTTGGACACATCTAAGGCCACCAAGGCAAGAATTGAAAAAATTGGCCAAGACAAGCTTGGGCCTGGTGGTTACTCCAACTTGGCGGCCCGATATGTAAGTATCGCAAAACCCGAATCCACATTCAAATATCATACAGATTATTATTTTTGTTTTGTTCTGGAAAAAAATGAAAAATTAATGGCATCATGCAATTATGAAGGTCGGTCGATTCAAAGAATTTCCCAGTGCGGTTACATGAAGCTTGGCTTCGAACAGGGCTTTGACGTCGTTATTGAACACCGGAGAAGCTTGTCTGGGCATATTGCATGATCTTCTGTTGATCCATTTGATGTCCAGGTATGTAAAAACCATATAGTTTAATGATAATTTATTAATTCTCATGCAATTTATTCCTTATAAATAAATTAACATAAATTATTTATTCATTTTTGTGCAAGAAAGTAATGATCTCGTTCATGTCGAGGATGTACATGACCAACCAAATGAAGATCATGCTTCTCATCCTGGTAATGAATTTATTAATATGCTATTGTTTTTATAGACCATTGCAGATGGTGAACATTAATTCTAATTCTACACAATTCAACTGCAAAGCATGTAGATACAAATAACATGGAACATCTTGGGCCTGTACAGGATAATGTTGAACATGTTGATGTGCCCATGGCAAGTAAAAACACATATTCGTAATGTTTTTTTTAAATTAATTACTCGTATTTATTAAAATATAAATATATTAATGAAATATTTTGACATTATTGCAGAAATTCATCGCCCCTCGCATGAATTTCAACCTTGCGAGTAGACTAGTAGGGATACCAATTATCAGATTTCGAAAGATGTGACTCTAACTAAATATTTAAAGAGAATAAAAGTAAAAAGGAAGTGACTAAACAAATTTTGAGTAATTCTTATTTATAAAAAAAAACATTTAATGGTTGTTTCCTCTGTTTCATGAATGAATGTTTAAATGAATGCTTTAATGAATGGTTTACTGATTTTTTTTCTACCATTGACTAAATGAATGTTTTAATGAATGGTTTAATGAATGGTTTTTTCAGCTGTTGAATGATTAAATGGTTTAATGAATTATTTAATGAAAGCATCTTTCAACTATTGAGTGAAATAATTTGCAGTAGATGCATTGTTATTTGCATTGTAGATGCTTTGTTATTTGGATTGTGAAATAGTGAAATAAATTGTTATTTGCAAGTAGATGCATTGGGTTTGGGGAGTAGAGAGTGATGTGAGGGGGGGGGAGGGGCCATAAGAGCTTCAACCTTCACGTGGTTGGTCATGTTTAGTAGAGAATATTAAATTATTCTTGAAACAAAGAGGAGCCCAATGAATGGTAAGGAAGAATACATTAAAAAACATCTATTTCTATAATTTTAGTGTATAATTTTCACTATCGCTATTTGACTCCTCCATTGGAACTTGTTACAGATAGCATTGAGAAACATTTCCATAGTTAAGAGGCAAGAAATGGCGTTTTGATTAGATCGATGGCCTTATATACATAGTATTTTTGGTTATCCATGTTTTATCAGGTGATCTATTCTTAACAATTAATTTGCTTGAATAGTTGAATAGTATTGTAATTTACATTGTAATAGAATTGCATTTACTTAAATTGGTTTTGTTATTTTCATAAACAAACATAAATTTATTTGATGGGTCCTAACATGAAACTATTGCAACAGGACAAAAGAGTATGTTGAATGATGTTTTGAAAGGTAAAGCATAAGAAGACAGTGTGAAGATCCACATATCAAGGTATAATTATGTTTTATTTTGTTTGATTGAGTTGTGTATTGGGTATTTATGCATGTGTACACACATACATTTAGTTGATGATGATGATTACCATACATTGAGGCGAACTTTGTTCTATCTGATCTAAACAATTACCTTAAATAGTTTGATTTATCATGATAACTAGCCCCTTGGTAATACTTTACCAATTCCATATAGCTAGGACAACAAAATTAAATGTAGGCATTTGAGTTTGATGGGAATATGAAAGGTCAAAAGACAAAAAAAGATAGATAGACTTGTGAGGAAAATGGAATCTGAAGCGTTGTTTCCCTATTATTCCGCATGAGTATATTGTTATCTGCCCAAGTTTATCTTTCTCCAGTAGTTTTGTAATTTGTTTCTTAATCTCATATCTTGTTCAACTTTCATGTTTGATTGTACAGTGGAAAACCTATGTTTATATTTGTGCTTATCCCTGTAGGTTGTGAGTTGGGAATGGTGCACAATGGTATTTTCAGTTTCCATTGTAACTTTTCCCCCCAACATCACTGTGCACTTTATTACTCATAATTGCTAATTTGTTACAAAGTATTCTTTGTGAAAATATTTTATTAGGCATTTATATCTTTCTTTATTGCTTCCAATTTATCACAGAGTTTAAAGTGGTCACTTAGAGAAAACATCTCAAATCTAGAATACAAAAAAAGAATAACTGCATTGATAATTATGGTAACAAAGTATTGAGATCTGCTTGAAAAAATAAAGATCTATTTGATTCTTTATTTCTAGAAGGCATTGTTTGAATGCTTAAGTTATAAAAACTGTTTATTTTTTTTTGTTTTCAGGCAATCTTCCAGAGGTATCCACGACCTGAAAAATAGTATCAGTCATTGTCACTGATTTAAAATGATATATCACTAGATTTGGTATGACATATTTTCGCTAAAGGCAACAGTTTCACATTTGTTGGAAACAATTTCGAGGTTCTTTCCCAAGGAAAAAATGTTTTTATTGAAGAAAGCCCATTTGCAGCCATCTCTTTTTGGTGGTGTTGATACTAATCACTTCAAGATTAAACATCAATATGCTCCTGTTACTCGAAAGGGTTACTGGCAGGTATGTAATAGAATCATGTTATTTTTCCAGGTTTAAGATTGACTGTATTTAAGGATAAACACATGCATACCATGTTCTTTATATGAGTCATAGTTACTAGTAGGTATGTCATGGTATTAATATACTCTAATAAATCGATTTTTCTATTTCTTTCAGTTTGACATGGAAGACTTCCTCATTGATGATCAATCAATAGGTCAGCATACAGTCCATCTTATTCAATTGGGGACATGATTGCTTCTCAAGGAATCTTATGAAAATATCTATGGGATTTTATGAACATTTAGTTGTAGGTTTCTGTGCTGGAGGTTGTGTTTCTATTGCATGTTCTGGAACTTCTTTGTTAGTTGGTCCATCGGTAAAGCTTGCATACCTTTTATCTTTTGGAAATTTCTTGTATAAGTTAGTGGTGTTTTCTAGGTCTGTGCATGATAAAAGAATATAAACCACAAGGGTGTGGCACATCTGATGCTTGTATGCTCAAGCAATCAACGAATGTTCAATAATGCTCATTTGATAAATTAATATGCTATCTTTGTATTATGAAAGATATATAGTTGAGATCTCATGAAACAACATGAAATTCCCTCAAGAATGATCGAAAGGTATCACACACAAAACAAATCTCTTAGTATCTTTGTTTTGATCAACCATATCTTGATCACCTCGACATATTGGGGATACTATATTCATGAATTTTATCGTTTATATTGTGTCTGTCAATGTAATTAACTCTTTAGATTATCATAATGTTGGGGCCACTTCCTAGCAATCATTATTTCAAAACCAATAAGGAAAACCTATACTTCTGATATAGATCTCCCATATGTCGTAGACAATAACATGAATAGGTTTTTTTGCATAAGTTTGGTTCATTGTATTTGTGTGCTAAACGTTTGATGGGTATCTCCATAGATTATCATGATTCATGTGGATGTCTTCATATTTTAAGGGACCTTCCTTTTAGGAATTTATTTCTACACAAAATATTTGGTCTTACTGAGTGGAAATTAAATTCAATCCTTCTTTCTTAGAGAAAATGAATTTATCATTTTTGTCTTTTTAATGCTTGCTGCAATTTTGTTGTTATTCATAGTATCAAAAAACTTGTATTTCTACACTAGAGAAATATCCTATTGAAACATTGAAAGGTGATTGAAATATCCTATTGAAACCTTGAAAAGTGATTTACATCAATTTGTTCATGTGAAAAAATTTGTTTCAAATGTACAAAAGAGGATCATTGTACTATTGCAATGTGTGATTTGCATGCATGATGCATATTTAAAATTATATGCATCTACCATTCTAGGTGAAACTTTTAATTTCCATGTACGTTCTTAAAAAATAGCCCTTCCAGCTTACAAAAAAACTCAATAATATGTTATAGAATCCAACTGGCTCATTTTGAGGGAAGTTTTTCTTCACAAAGAAAAGTATGCAGATATTTCCAATGAGATAAACCAATGTAATCCCATGGAAATGGATATTGGAACATGGGAAAGAAATACTTGACAAGTTGTGTATGCAATTTAACTTGAAGGATAAATGGTGTAATATGAAGAAGAGTAATTACTTGTTAGAATAATCCGTCAGGATTATTGTAAATAAATAAAATAGGAATATGAATAGATAGGAAGCTAAACCAGCTGAGCGGAAGGTGAAACCCAACCGC